>JAFMOD010000092.1:2584194-2684104 GCA_019802435.1 Corydoras maculifer
AAAAAAAAAAAAAAAAAAAATGAATACTGCAGCTGCCGGAGAAGTGGACGGCCTGATGTAGCCCAACTCCAGTGTCTCCTCAAAGTAACCTCAATGTAAGGGCCTCTGTCTCTGGCATTGATGGGGGATATATCCTGCTTTTGGGAGGGCAGGTGTCTGACAACAGTTCTATGGCACAGTCCCACGGTCTATGTAATTGAGAGGCCTTGCTTTTGCTAAATACCTCTGCCAATTATTTGTAATTGAATGTTGAGTCATCCTGAGGGCTTTTAACTCTTGTGGACAAACGGGGAAGAGACAGGCAATTAACTAAACAATAATCACACCATTTTACAATTTCACCAGTTCTCCAGGATATTAGGGGGTGGTTTTGAGAGCCAGGGATAGCCTAATATAATGGGATGATCAGGGGAGTCTATAGCTAAAAAAGGATCGTGTTTCTTCATGGAACAGGCAAACCTTGAGTTTCAGGTTTGTTGTAGCCTTCGTGACGGAACCCTCACCAGTGGACATCCATCCAGAGCCTTGAAGCACAATGGGGTGTGACAGGTGTTCAGAGGAACGTGAAGCTCTTGAGCCAGTCCAATGTCCATGAAGTTTCCAGCTGCTCCCGAGTCCACCAACACTGAAAGTGAAAAAAAAAAACCTCTGAACACCACCACACACTGACACCTAATAACAATTGTCTGTTGTCAAGCAGGAAAGGGATTGTTTCACTTACCTCAGCTCTGCTGGGACGTACAGGACAGAGCCGATCTAGCAGTCAGTCATTGCCGTTCCTCCATTAAAGGATGGGCCCTTCCAATTTGCATGGGCTCAGGATACAAAACAGAAGGCACAGGAAGTGGACAGACCACGTGACTGCTCCGGAGTCGTCATCTTTCACACAGAAGCCTGTCCAAGGCAATACCTGTCAGAATAAACTGGTCCAAAGAGAGGACATTTCCACGACACACCAACTCAGCTTGAAGATCTTGGCGCAATCCCCTACGGTACATGGTTAACAAGGCTGGCTCACTCCATCCACTACCAGCGGCTAGAGTCCTGAATACAAGGGCATATTCAGCTGCAGACTTAGATCCCTGCTTTAAATCACAAATTAGTGAGCCAACATCACATCCAGCAGCTGGATGATCAATAACAGACTTGAAAAGGGCATAAAAACATGTTTTGGAACACAACACTTCAATATTGTTAGTCCACAATGCAGTAGCCCAATCCTTAGCCCTTCCAGTGAATAAAGAAAGCACAAAACTTATTTTGTCTACCTCTGACTGAAACTGGGCTGGGTGATGGTTAATGTAAAGAGTACATCGCATAAGAAAACCTTTGCAATGGTCAGGAGATCCACCATACCATTTAGGAACAGCAATGAAAACCGCAGAGGCTCCAGATTCAGCAACAGGTTAGATGCAGATGAAAGTTGACCTTGGTCATTACTGGCTGTAGCATCAAGTTGAACATCTAAAGGAGAATGTTGCAAAGCTACTTGAACTAACTGAACAAGTTCATCAAGTCTTTGTTCTTGGCGGGCTAGCCGGTCCTCTAAACCTGCTGGATCCTTGAGAGGCAAGGTCTTCTGTCACAAAGTAACCACAGCAGAACAGTTCTGCTCCGTCACAGCAGAACATGCTTTGAATCTAAGTGCAGGTTTATATGGCACTACAGAAAAAACACAGAGTATACAAGAACAGAGGAAAAACCCAGAGGCAAATATCCAAATACCAGGTCAAAAGAATAGGAACCGAAAGGAAAATAGTTACAAACAATATCTAGGCTCAGAAGCAAACACCAAACTCATGAAGCAAACACCAAACTCATGAAGCAAACACCAAACTGGATATACATACAAGACCTTGCAAAGAGACACACAACAGCTTGTCCTTATATAGCCTCCAGGACAAAGACAAAATGGCCACCAATTACAGAAACAAACATTTAAAACTCTGGTGTGAGTGACCTCTGGTGGCGGGGAGGAGAGTACCAAGGCCCATATGTGACACGATTTTTCCCAAAAAACACGTCTTACTATAGCTTTACGTTTTTCCCAAAAATGACGTCTTACTGACTATAATCAGTATATATACTATATATTGGGTAAAAACTTAAGGCTAGGTGGCACGGTGGTTAGTACGTTCGCCTCTCAGCACTAGGGATTCCTGGTTCGAATCCCCATCTGGGTGGAGTTTCCATGTTCTCCCTGCGTGGGTTTTCTCCAGGTTCTCCGGTTTTCTCCCACAGTCCAAAAACATGGATCAAGTCAATTGAGTTCAAGTAGTATTTTTTATTTGTCATTCCACAATATAAAGCACAGTGCAATATATGTGGAACGAGACAGCGTTCCCCAGGAACAAGGTGCTACGTATAACAGCCAACAGCAAAACACAAAGTGCACATGTGCAAACACAAGAATTTCAATAAATATAAGACGATACACAGAACAATAAACATTCAAGTAATGAACACTTTTTTTTCCAAGTAAACATTTAAGTAATGAACAATAAATATTAACATTCAGAAAACATTTAGTGGAGAGTTCTCCAAATTGCCCCATATAGAGTGTGTATGTGTGCGTGTCTGTGTGAGTGAGTGTGTGCCCAGCGATAGATTGGCGCCCTGTCCTGGGTGTGTCTGCCCAGCTCCCGAGACGTTCTCCCCTGGATGGGCATGGGGAACCCCCCGCGGCCCTAATAGAGGATAAAACGGGAGATAGTGAATGAATGAATGAACTTAAGGCTATAGTAGGACATGTTGTTTTGGGTAAAAAAAACTTAAGGCTAAAGTAAGACGTGTTTTCTGACAAAAAACGTAAGGCTACAGTAATATGTCCTTAATGGCAAGAAAAACGTAAGGCTATATTTAAGACGTCACTATAGTAAGACACCAATTTTATCAAAAAAACGTAAGGCTATAGGACGTCATTTATGACAACAAAAAACAAGGCTATAGTAAATAAATAAAATAAATAATAAAAAAATAAAATAAACATAAGGCTATAGTAAGACATCATTTCCTCCCACAGTCCAAAAACATGGATCAAGTCAATTGAGTTCTCCAAAATTGCCCCATATAGAGTGTGTCTGTGTGAGTGAGTGTGTGCCCAGTGATAGATTGACGCCCTGTCCTGGATGTATCTGCCCAGCGCCCGAAACATTCTCCCCTGGATGGACATGGGCCCATCAAGCCCCCCCCCCCCCGGCGACCCTAATAGAGGATAAAGCGGGAGACGATGGATGGATGGATGGATGGATGGATGGATAATAACTTGTAAAGAAAGTTGCCGGTGCTCCTTTAAGAATCCCTGGTGCGCGGGCGCGTCATTGAGTCTGCAGCGTCAGTGCAGGGCGCGCGCTCCCGCGTCCATCATCAGCAGCACCGGCAGCTGCGTCATCCATCCATCCGTCCGTCTCCATCCTCCAGCCGGGGGACGTCAGCAGCGCAGGATCCCGACGGGTCTGGGCATGATGGAGACCTGCGCACCGGCATGCGCTTGATGGAGGACGATGGGCGCCGAGGCGGGAACTTCACTGCTTCACTGTAAGTTGTTTGTACGTTTCATGCTGCAGCAGCACCGGGGCATCAGAGGGTGGCGCTAAACCCGTAAAGCATGAATGTTGTGTAAAGGTCGAGTGCTCCCCCACACACCCCCACCTCCTGGGTTAGAGTGGCGCATTAGCATCACCTGCTTCTCCAACCAAACACGACGCCATTACGATCTAAACTAATACACAACAGGTTTCACTTTCACGTGCTGCTAAGTTCTGCAGTGCTGAAGTTACATCCTTTAAACATTCGTTCTAGATTTCGTTTGTTTGATGTTGTGATGTCACGGGGTTTAGAGGACAGTCCAATGTTACTGATCCATCATTAAACTGATTGTGATCCTGATCATTAAATTTCAGCTCATCTCACCTTTATATGTGCTACATTTTTTACCTGATATGCACTACATGAACAAAAGTATTGGGAGACACCTATAATAATTCATTCATTATCTTCCACTTTTTCCTATATTAGGGTCACGGGGGGGGGGGGGTTTCCCCATGCTCATTCAGGGGAGAACATTTCAGGCGCTGGGCAGATACACCCAGGACAGGGTGCCAACCTATCGCTGGGCACACACTCACTCACACAGACACACTCTATTTGGGGCAATTTGGAGAACTCAGTTGACTTGATCCATGTTTTTTGGGCTGTGGGAGGAAACCGGAGAACCCGGAGGAAACCCACACGGACACGGGGAGAACATGGAAACTCCACCCAGATGGGGATTCGAACCGGGAATACCTAGCGCTGAGAGGAGAACATGCTAACCACTAAACCACCGTGCCGCCCCTGTAGTAATAATAATAATAATGATAATAATAGGTGTTTTATTTAGTTGCATTATGCAATTTAAGGAGACAGTTAGGCAGTACGGTGGCTTAGTGGTTTAGCATGTTCTTCTCTCAGTGCTAGGGATTCCCGGTTCGAATCCCCATCTGGGTGGAGTTTCCATGTTCTGCCTGTGTCCGTGTGGGTTTCCTCCCACTGTCCAAAAACATGGATCAAGTCAATTGAGTTCTCCAAATTGCCCCATATAGAGTGTGTCTGTGTGAGTGAGTGTGTGCCCAGCGATAGGTTGGAGCCCTGTCCTGGGTCTGTCTGCCCGGCGCCCGAGACGTTCTCCGCTGGATGGGCATGGGGAACCCCACCGCGACCCTAATAGAGGATAAAGCGGAAGATAATGAATGAATGAAAGGAGACAGTTATAGGGAAGGCCCTATTTTGTTGTCTCTTGGGTGTCCTGCTGGTTTGGGGTGGAAGGACTTCACTGTCCCACAAAGAGACCTGACCTTAATCTTTTCCACCAGGAGATTGTGTCTGACAGCAGTGTCAAACTTCATTGGCATCAAATGCGGTTTTGGATGAGTGATGTCTCACACCGGGGTATAAAGTAGCCTGGAGACAGGGTTTATTCACATTAAATTATACAAAACATGCTGTCTGTCCCATTCCTTTCGATGCAGGTAACTTTCCTCAGCTCTACCAAGCCTGTCCCTCAACCCTGAGCCATGTGCAAGTTCCTGCAACAGCCTTACAGGACCCCTGCACCTGTAAAGAACCTCCACCATCAGATGACCACAAAAGCAGCATGTTTTATGTAATTAATTGGGTGAATAAATCCTGTCTCCAGTCTTCATTGTGTCCTGGTGTGTGACATCACTTATCCATGACATTGCTGTCAGACACAATTTGGTTAAAAAGATTGACAGGGACAGTGAAGTTCTTCCACTCCAAACTCAAACCCAACCAGCAGGACACCCAACAGACAACAAATAAGGACCTTAACCTGTCTTCACAAAGTTTTATAATAAATGTGTGACTAAATAAAACACCTATAATAACAGCCGTGATCATCTGGTTTATATCCACCCAGCCCCGCCCCTATCCCCCCCAACCCTGAGTCACATGCATTGATTCAAGTCGCTTCTGTGATTGTCCAAAACAATAGAGAACAGAGAACCAACAGGGGAGTTACAAAAACAAGACAGATGGACTACAGTCTGTAATTGTAGAACTATAAACTCCAGGGCACCAACACCAGGGCGTGGTAGCTCAGTGGTTAGGGCATTGGGTTATCAATCTGAAGGTAGGGGGTTCAAATCCCAGGTCCACTGAAGTTACCAATGTGGCTCCTTGAGCAAGACCCTGAACCCTCATTGCTCCAGGGATGTTGTGATGAACCCTATGCTCATCTGGATAAGAGTGTCTGCTAAATGACCTAATATTATGGACAATGAGTGTAGAAAACAGGACCTAATAAATTAGCAAGTGAGTGTATAACAACGTTTTTTTTTTTTTTGTAAATTTACTGCATTAATATAGATTTTTTATAAAGCTGTTAAACCTTTATGTAACTCAGAAATATTACTGTCACTGAATGTTTTTTGTTTCTCGGGGGTTAGAAAGAAAATGAAAAGTGTTACTTCATCCTAGACAGAAGATGCTGACCTGCAGCATTTCTGCTCTGTGTGTGTGTGTGTGTGTGTGTGTCATCTTCAGAACATCCTGTACCAAGGCGGATGGTGAAAGATCCATTGCTCATGTCTCTCTCTGCTAGCAAGAGGCCATCTGCTGGACCACGCAGGTACCACTGATCTGGATGTACTGTCTTCTTATAAATACAGCATTTCCGCATTCACGAACCTCCTCTTTGACCTTCCTCCCCATCTGACCGCTGGCTACATGCTCAGCATCCTTCCGCCATATAATCCGTATAATCCTCATTCCTGCTCTGCACATGTCGACTCACCTCCCTAACTTTGTGTATCTAACATCTGTTCATAATTTTGTAAAGCTATTTATTACATACTGTTGTGTTTCGAAGATAATATTCTACCATTTTGACATCACTCTGTCTCTCTCCCTTTCTCACCCTCTGTAATTTGTGCATCAGACAGCCTGCGAGTACAGTTAGTACCCGACACACGCATGGCGACTCCTCGGTCAGCAGCGCCTGTTCAGCATCCTGCTGCAAAGGCCCAGAAAGCAACAGTATCTCCCGCTCGTATCCGGCTACACCTCGGTGAGATTTTCTCAAGTACAGGGTGTTTGCCAAAATTAATCACAGTTGCCATTTTCCTTCAAAACAGTGGTTTTCAAACTGGAGACTGAAATAACATCAAGCTCCCATTAAACGCCCATATTATCAATAATAATAATAATACCAATAATAATAGGCTACACGGTGGCTTAGAGGTTAGCATGTTCTCCTCTCAGCACTAGGGATTCCCGGTTCGAATCCCCATCTGGGTGGAGTTTCCATGTTTTCCCCATGTCCGCGTGGGTTTCATCCGGGTTCTCAGGTTTCCTCCCACAGTCCAAAAACATGGATCAAGTCAATTGAGTTCTCCAAATTGCCCTATATAGAGTGTGTATGTGTGAGTGAGTGTGTGCCCAGCAATAGATTGGCGTCCTGTCCTGGGTGTATCTGCCCAGCACCCGAGACGTGCTCCCCTGGATGGGCATGGGGAACCCCCCCCCCCGCGACCCTAATAGAGGATGAAGCGTAAGATAATGGATGGATGGATGGATAATAATAATAATAAAGGTTCTCGGCAGCACATGACAACACCTGAATCCCATGATTAAGACATACAATTTATTTTTGATAAATTTTTTAGAGTTATTCATTCATTATCTTCCGCTTTATCCTATATTGGGGGGGGGGGGCAAATTAGGGTCCGGGGCGCTGGGCAAATACACCCAGGACAGGGCGCCAATCTATCTCTGGGCACACGCAAACACATTCTACATGGGTCAATCTGGAGAACTCAATTGACTTGATCCCTGTTTTCGGACTGTGGGAGGAAACCGGAGAACCTGGAGGAAACCCACACGGACACGGGGAGAACATGGAAACTCCACCCAGATGGGGATTCGAACCAGGAATCCCTAGCGCTGAGAGGAGAACATGCTAAACACTAAGCCACCGCGCCACCTTTGTTAGAATTAGATTTAGGTTATTATGAATTAGGTTTTCCACAGATCTTTAAAACACATTTAGTTATAACAGACATCGTTCGTCTGTTCCGTCGAACACGGCATGCTGTAAATAGCAACGCTGCCTTACTTAGCATGTCATGATTTTCTCGCTCCAGACGGCAGGCGAAATACGGAGGTTGTGGTGAGAATCACGGGATCCGTCCCCCCGCCCCGGAGCAGTATCTCACCCCACTCCAGCAGAAGGAAGTGTGTATCCGGCATTTACGCGCCCGTCTGAAGGAGAATGTGGAGAGACTGCAGGACAGGTCAGTAGCATGTCGGATTTTTTCAACAACATTCCAGATCCTGCTCTAAATTGCCCCTATATGTAGCGTGTGTGTGCCCAGCAATGGATTGACGCCCTGTCTTGGGTGTATCTGTACTGTATTCAGTACAAGTCACTGACTCTGGCCTACTGAACCATTTCTGGATCTTCCCCCTCTTACCTTCACGCTATCTTTTCAAAATACACTCCAACTCGTTCACTTCGCTCCAGTGATGATCGCCGCCTGGCGATTCCACCTCACCCAGGAGCTGATTCTCACTCTGTGGCGTTCACCACTGCAAAATGGTGGAACCATCTTCCCAACTCTGTCCATAAGGCAAAATCACTAAGCAGTTTTAAGAAACTACTAAAGACGCATCTCTTTAACAAATACCTGTTGTAAAAAAAAAGGGGGGGGGTGCAGCATCAAATAACAACCAGGTTTGATGAATTTACCGTATAGTTGGTTTTCTGCATAACTTCTGACTTGTAAAGTTCTCATTTCTAAGTCGCTTTGGATAAAAGCGTCTGCTGAATGACTAAATGTAAATCTGCCCAGCACCTGAAACGTTCTCCTCTGGATGGGCATGGAGAAACCCCTCATTGCAACCTACATGAGGATTGAGCAAAAGATATTGAGAGTAGATGATGTATAAGGAGGTATATACACACGGTTCTTTCTTTGTAGACGTCACTTCTGCTTGTATTTTTTTTGTTGGATGTTGCTTCAGAGACTCAGAGATCGGGGAGCTGCGCATGCAGCTGACTAAAATGCAGGAGGACTGGATCGAGGAGGAATGCCATCGAATCGAGGCCCAGATGGCATTGAAGGAAGCAAGGAAGGAGATCCGGCAGCTCCAACAGGCCGTAGAAACAGTTCGCTCCAACCTGGGCGTTCAGAATTCCGAAGAACCGGACAACAAGTCAGAAAAAATGAGCGGGGTGAGACTGGGGTCACGATTTGGAGCATCCCGGTCATGTGGCTGCTCCCCAGCTCACGCCATTGGCCGCAGTGCTACCTTCACGAGGCTGAGCAGCGAAACGTTACCCGGGACCGACCGCAATGGCAACATCACCTTGGAGCACCATGTCCATGCCATACCCGCCAACCGCGGGGCAGCTACTTTGCCAAGAGGTGAAGGACGCACTCGTCTTCTCCTAGAGGCTGCACTTCTGGCTGAGCAGACCGAGTCTCAGTCACTTTGCGCCAACCTTTCGCGTTCCTCCACCTACGAGAAACTGTGTAGCGGCGAGACAATGCTGCCCGTGGGTAGACCCTGTCATATGGTCAACAACAACTGCAGTTGTTCCCTGCATTCATGCCTCCCTCATCACCATCTTTTCTTGCATCTGCCCCAGGAAGAAGCTCCTCCTCCCCCTCTAGCTCCCCCACCCCCCACATCAACTGTGCCTCCGAGTGTATCTGAGGTGGACGACAAGCCTGGGTTCAGGTCGCAAGCGTGTAGCCCCACCATCACTTGGGTTTCAGCGGAGGACGAGAAGGAAGCTGGTGGAGGAGAAGAACTAAGTGTCATCACTTCAGGCACAACGGCACCAGACGTCACGCTAGCCGAAGTCCACACCTTCTCGACGTCCTCCTCCGCAATCGTATCGACACAGAAGTCCTTCTTGGTTGAGTCGCTGCCACCAGACAACCTCGCCCTCTTAGCAACTATGCCACAGATCCAGCAGCCATATCCCAGACCGTTGCCATCTCCACAGCAGCTCGACGAAGATATCAAGCTAAGTCATAGCAGCAACACAGCGAAGGTCAAAGGGGCCGCTAAAGAGGGTGCGAGCCAAGAGCAAGAACAAGCTTCCCAAACTTGCCACTGGAGCCGTTACTTCCTCATCGATCTGCTAGCTGTGGCTGTGCCCATTGCTCCGACCGTGGCTTGGCTATGTCGAGGCGCTGACCGTGATGTCATGCCTGCGTACCCCATGGGCTCGCTGCTGCGCGGCTGTTGTGCGGTGGCACTTCATTCCCTGCGACGAGTCAGCAGCAGGCGGGATCGGGGACCCTCTGAGACTGGGGGCGCAACAGCAATCTAGACGTTCTCTTTAGGAGTCCCAGGTTCTGATGGCCTCTGTGAATCGCTGTGACCCTGCACCTTATACTAAATTACTTACACTGGTTGTAATAATAAAGCGGTAGCAGCTTTGCAAAGCTGGGATGTCAACCCTAAGTCAACAGAACAATATAGTCCTCAATGCTTCAATAACTGCTAAACAACCAAAAAAAAATCTAATATTTGCATATGTGTTTGAATCAAATGAATCAAACCCAGGGCGGCACGGTGGCTTAGTGGTTAGCACGTTCGCCTCTCAGCGCTAGGGATTCCTGGTTTGAATCCCCATCTGGGTGGAGTTTCCATGTTCTCCTCGTGGGTTTCCTCCCACAGTCCAAAAACATGGATCAAGTCAATTGAGTTCTCCAAATTGCCCCATATAGAGTGTGTATGTGTGCGTGAGTGTGTGCCCAGTGATAGACTGGCGCCCTGTCCTGGGTCTATCTGCCCAGCGCCAGAAACATGCTCCCCTGGATGGGCATGGGGAACCCCCCCCCCAACCCTAATGGAGGATAAAGCGGAAGATAATGGATGGATGGAATCAAACCCACTTGCTCTTTCAGTGCTATTTGGCAAAACCGTGATATAAAGCTGTTCAGACTCTCCTTCATCGTAAAGCTCCGTTTCGTAGCCTCTGACTCATTTCCTCCAATTGTCCTCTTGTTTTTTCTTTCATCTCTCTGACTTCCTCCTAAAAAAACCAGCAAGAAAAGCACAGAGGTTCTCCACCAAGAGAAACTAAAATCAGTACCTCAGTGAAACATGTAACGGGATCCCCTTGAAGTGCAATTGACCACAAGCTGGGGAGCATATCTTTTGAGCGACTGTCCTGATCCCAGAGTGCACGCAGGGGACTGGTCACCAATTGATCGAAGCCTGGACACAAACAAACTGAGGGAGGAAACAGGAGCTCTTAAAGGAAACCCATTTAAGATGTCGGGCGAACATCCAAACCCCCCTCTGAAGGGAGCGTTGCCCTGTCTGGAACCCAAACCCACGACCCTCCTGCGAGACGGCGAGTGAACCAACCGCTGCACTATGTGCGGTGGACTAAACACGCAGATTGCACAATGCTCCTCCACCAGAGACTCAGAGGTAAAGACTCGATGGAGACTTTATTACGAAACGGCGCTCGGTTTAACTGCTTGTGCCCTGAAATCCTGGACGGTTCTTGAATGCCTTTTCGCTCAGTCACTAGAACTGAAGGAAACTCTCAGGCTGAATTCTGACTGTACTTTAAAACAGCACGGAATTTCGAAGTTCGGGGCAATAGATCTACTACCATGTTACTGATTCATTTTAAAGATCATGTTAATAGGCAATATCTTCCGCTAATGTTGCTTGAATATATGGTACCAAAAGTCAAAAGTTTGGACACACCCCCTTCTTGCTCTATTTTCCATGTTCTCCACTTACCATATAGATGTGTAGTTTTACAATTACAGACTGTAGTCTATCTGTTTTCTTGTCAGTTCTGCAGTGACACTGATGCAGTGACGTGGTTTTAGTAGTTTCATTTAAACACCTCTATGACACTGCTGGGATAGGAATAATGCACCAAAGAAATAAGACATAAGAGTATGTACTGTAGTCCACTGATGAACTATAGCCTGGTAGAACTACAAACAAAATGTACAATGGACAATAATTGAAGGGAAAAGGGGGTGCGGCCAAACTTTTTACACACAGTACATAGCAGCAGAAGAGATGTAGTGCATTTAAACTGACCTCATTTAATAAGTAGGGATTCATTTTACCCTTTAAAAGCCATTCAGCACTTTAACCTGTGAGGAGCAGTAACTTTAGATTCAGGGGGGTGTTGCATGCATTTTTAACCTGATTCCAACTTCTGCATATCGATGCTCCATTTGTAAAGCCATGTGCTTCAGCTACGGATCGAAATCAGGGAACCAGTGCTAGAGCTTCGGCAGCATGTAAGCTCAGTTTCCATTTGATAAGGCAGCCGGATAATTAACTCTGATTTACAAGAGATGTCGTTGCAATAGCATTTCCTTCCTCCTCCCATCATGCTCATGGAATGATTTCATAATTGTAGCAAACAACAAAAACGGCTTATCAGTCTTTTGAAACAAGCCTGCATCCTGTGGTGTTTTACTGTGGTTTAAAAATAAAGGATCTTTAAACAAATTGGGTCTGACTATTTTTTGACGTGAGCAAACAGGTTCGCAGGATATCATCCGGTGCAGGTTGCATTAAATCCAGACCTTCTCTATAAAGAAATGATAATCTGCCTTCTTATGTCATAGCAGAACCGTCACATGTTTCACGTGGTAAAGAAAGTGCAACGCACTCATCGTTTGTAAACGGCGGAGATCAGGCTGGGAATTCAACGCGACACACAGAGGAGACGGAACGTCGTGAAATGACAATCGGGACATTTAACTGTCTTTTTATAAACAATGTTTATTTTCAAGTCATTTCATAAGTATTCAAATTTCCCCACAGAGTATAGACTACCAGCTCAGCAAAAGCCCTGTTGCAGTGAATGTGTGTATACAATACAGAAAATCAAACACAATAAAAGGGAGCCAGGAGAGGTGGAGCCAAAGGGGTGAAGAGTGGACATCCAGTGAGGAGGAGGCACACCGAAGATTATTTCAGCAGGAGAGGAATAAAAAGGGAACGAAATATACAAATGGATGACAGAGCTAAGTTAAGTGGTGTCACTATCAACACAAGCCCCTTTTCGAGGATCACGCATTGGGAGGCCTGTCCTTAAAAAGGTCGACCTGTCAACGGAAAGAAACAGCAACTGTATGAGACAGAACTAAGAGCAATAATGATTACACTAATCTAGTCGAGATTAATCAAATAGGGAGTGGGATTAACCCTGCAGCATGCTTAAGACAAGGTGAGAATGAGCTCACAGATTAACACCAGGCTCAGTGCACTTAGTGAAGTGTCAATGTCTCAACAGGACGCCAGCAATAAAGAGCTAAACTCTGGTACAGAGGTACGATCACTCACCCTGAAAGAATGAAATGGGAAAAACCTGAGAACCACCACAGCACGTTATTCCAAGCCAAGAAGCTCCACGTCAAATATGAGGGTGGCGTTAGGAGGGATGATGCCGGGGTGGCCTTTGCTCCCGTAGGCAAAATCTGGGGTGCAGGTCAGCTTAGCTCGCTGGCCGACACTCATCTGCAAAACAAGACAGCTCGGTTAGGATTACCAAGACAACGGCATGGTCCATCATTCTCATCACTCCATGTTACTGCATCATGGCTGTTTCTGTGATCAGGCTACGACCATCATGTATGGATGCTCATTAATCACTTAATAAGGTAAGGGAAAAAAAAAAAAAAAAACCCAACCAACTAGAAAGTAACTGAACTCAGCAACAACTGTATGCAAAGGTCCACATTTCTGTTTATTTAGGAAAGGTTATTTCCCAACAGTAAGCACAAGTACAGATAAGCCGGTCTTGGGAATGTGGGCGGAGTCCCCAGAGTAAACATGGAGAAAGTAATATAGACTTTAATCCAGGAGCTTCTTGCTACTGCACCACTGTACTAATATATATATATATATATATATATATATATATATATATATATATATATATATATATATATATATATACACACACACACACACACAATTCCACTATACCCTGGAGGGGTATGGGGTTAAGGTATTAATTTATTTCTTTGCCAGTCTGTCTGGTTAAAAGACACCTGAGGTTGTGGTTAACTACAGATCCAAATGAAAAAAAACATAGGAGACAACAGAGCTCCAGTCCTTTAAAGAACAGATGCACAAACCCTCTTCATGCGGATCAAGAGGCAAATAATGATTTGCAATTTACCCTTAACTGTACTATGCCAAGATAAATTAAGTGCCCTTAGATACCCACACAGGCATATGGGGAACCTACAAACCACACCCAAATATTCTTAAAAGGCAGAAACATTGGTCACACTGTAAAGCTTAAGTTAGATTCTGTAACCACTTTTTCAGCAGATCCCATTTTTTCACAAATTAAACTACAAGACCAAATAAGAATACGAAGTGTTCAAACAATTAAAACGAAAACAGTGTCTGTAAAGTCAAAGTTCAACAGCATACAACATTCCACTAGGAATTCCGGTTGGTTGAGATCTTATTTATATTGTGGGCTGTGTCTCCAATTTCCAAAACTGCAGCCATTGTATTTAACTAACCGCTACATCCGAAAGAAAAAGAGATAATGATCCATCAATATGTTTACCTCCTTAACACAACTGCACAATGTGGCTATTAGAGGTACTGTTAGATGACTGAGGAACTAGTCTCCCAGCATTTGCCGCAAGACATCTCAGTCCACAGAACGGGATTTTCTGTTCTCACCTGCACCGATTTAAATAAAGTCCCAAGTCTGTTACTAATAAAAATAAATGGTGCTAACAATCACGCCACTGTCAGCCACATTATGTATGTGTACAGGTGCACTGCGAGATGATATGCACACAAACTCGTTTTACACACACACAGTGGCCACTTTATTTTCAGCTTTGCTTAACATAAAGATGGACTTTGCAGTTTTATAATTACAGACTGTAGTCCATTGGTTTTCTTGTTTTTGTTAGTCCTCTGTGGGTTCTCTGTCCTCTATTGGTCAGGACCATCACAGAACAGGTATCATTTGGGTGGTGGGTTGTTTATTGTCAGTTCTGCAGTGACACTGATGCAGTGAGGGGTTTTAGTGCAGCAGTGCTGCTGTAGTTTCATTTAAACACCTCAGTGACACTGCTGGGATAGGAATAATGCACCAATCAATTAACAGCTGCTAGTGGGGCCATTAGAACAGAGTACACTGTACGAACTGCAGTCCACTTTGAAGAACGACAAAGTCCATCCTTGCGATAAGTGGAACTGATGCAATAGACACTAAGTGGAGCTAAAAAAAAGAGACGGGCCCAAACTTTGACAGGTACTGCATGTGTCTTCATATTAACTGGTTTATACAAGACTGCAGTTCTATTAAAAGGCTATCCAATACCATGCATGGTACAGTGTGTCCTAGAAAACTTAAGACTAAAGAATTCAGCAATGTAGCGTACAACACCAACTCCCCCTGTAAAACTTTGTTGCTTTTCAAATCCAGTACCTGTGCCACTCCTTCATCCCAGCCTCGGATCACTTCCTGCTTGCCGATTTTGAACTTGAAAGGCTTGCCTCGGTCCCGGGAGGAGTCAAACTTGCGCCCATCAGTCAGCGACCCTAACAAATAAACCGAGATTGAGCAGGATTATGATGATGGAGGTAATCCCCACCCACCCACCTCAAACCACCCCACCCCACCCCACCCCACCCCACCCCAAGCAGCTGCAGCTTCTGCAGAGGAGCCATGACCACACACACACACACACACGAAACCCCTCAACAACCACTGGCACAAATCGAGATCCTGAATTTACCTGATTTGTTTTGATTACTTTTAATTTGCAGAGACATTTCTGTCTATTAAAACACCGCTGATTACAGCCGTCCTCGGTCCAATCAGCATTAAGATCCGAATCGGAGTTTACTCAACCCTCCCTGCCTTTAGTGGGAACCTTATGCTAGAATTCGGATACACAACATGGGTCGTCTTCGCGGCCGATAACCCGTTGGATTGCATTTAATTCGGGGTTAATCCGCGATGCCATTCGGATGGAAAAAGGCCCATTGTTTGCTGATGCAGCATCCTGTCTGGGAGGCTAACGGAATGCTGCTCTGCTACTTCGCTTCCGAAGGCGGGATCGCAAACGAAAGCAACAAATCAAACGCCCTTCGTTGACTTACCGACATAGTGAACGACACAGGTCTGTCCTTTTTTGGGGAAGGTGCTCCCTAAAAAAAAGCAACAAAAAAGAGAGAACACATTTACACAGAAGGTCTGAAGGGTTACCTCTCCTCAGTGCTAACCCGCTAACGGTAGCCCCTCGGCTAAAGCTAAGTGGTTCGACCCGAATAGAAAGGAGATATCGATGAAAAAAGGCACGGAAGCGAACAAAGCTGTAGAACAAACAGAAATTGGTGTTTTCTGGATGAACTGGTCTTTTTTTTTACCGTCTCCTGGTGTTATCGTTTCGACCTCGACTCCCATCCTGACGGGGTGTTACTGTCTCTGCTCGCTGCGGGAAGAAAGCGCTCTGTGTGAGAGACTGCAACTGTGATTGGGAATATAAAGCCCTCGCACTTATACGGTGCATGGCGCCTCTAGCGGTTCGCAGCGGAACTTCGACCCCCGTTCCACCCACCTACAGTACATGATTCCGCCTGGGCGGCACGGTGGCTTAGTGGTTAGCACGTTCTCTTCTTAGCACTAGGGATTCCCGGTTCGAATCCCCATCTGGGTGGAGTTTCCATGTTCTCCCCGTGTCCGTGTGGGTTTCCTCCCGGGTTCTCCGGTTTCCTCCCACAGTCCAAAAACATGGATCAAGTGAATTGACTAGATTGGCACCCTGTCCTGGGTGTATCTGCCCAGCACCCAAAACGTTCTCCCCTGGATGGGCATGGGGAAGCCCCCCCCCCCCCCCGCAAACCTAATATAGGATAAAGCGGAAGATAATAAATTAATGAAAGGAATGAATGATTCCACCTTGCCCAGCGATGGATTGGCACCCTGTCCTGGGTGTATTTGCCCAGCACCCGAAACGTTCTCCCCTGGATGGGCATGGGGAACCCCACCGCGACCCTAATATAGGATAAAGCAGAAGATAATGGATGATGGGTGCCATTACCAAAAATTGCCCTGCTCTCACTGGGTGCATGTCAATAGAATGTTATGAAATGTTTTTCATCAAACGAATCGTGGTTATGGACAACTGTGACAACTTAAGGCAAATATAACATACAATAAGGTCATGATAACCGCCATCTCGTTATCTCATTCCTTTCCATCTATCCATCCATCCATTATCTTCCGCTTTATCCTCTATTAGGGTCGTGGGGGGGGGGGTCCCATGCCCATCCAGTGGAGAATGTCTTGGGCGCCGGGCAGATACACCCAGGACAGGGCGCCAATCTATTGTTGGGCACACACTCACTCATACAGACACACTCTATATGGGGCAAATTGGAGAATTCAATTGACTTGATCCATGTTGTTGGACTGTGGGAGGAAACCGGAGAATGTGGAGGAAACCCACACGGACACAGGGAGAACATGGAAACTCCACCCCGGTAGGGATTCGGACTGGGAATCCCTAGCCCTGAGAGGTGAACGTGCTAACCACTAAGCCACCGTGCCAACCGTCTCATTCCATCCCATCTCATTATCTTCTGATTAATACTATATAGGGGAGTAGGGTCGCGGGTGGTTTTTCTCAAATACACCCAGAACAGGGCGTCAATCCATCGTTAAGCATATACACACTAACCTAGACACAAACACACACACTATATAAGGACAATTTAGAGCAGCCAATTTACCTTGAATACATGTTTTTGGACTGTGGGAGGAAACCGATAACTTGATTGAGAAGAACATGGAAAATCCGTTTATCGGTTTTCTCCCACAGTCCAAAAATATGGATTTAAATAAATTGGCTGTTCAAAATTGCCTCTATATAGTGTGTGTGTGCCTAGTGAAGGATTGGCACCTTATACCAGCACCCAAAACGTTTTCCTCTGGATGGGTATAGGAAAGTACAGAAACAAATGAACTACAGTCTAATTCTAGAACTACAAAATCTAGTATATAGTAAGTCGAGCTGATATTATAGGCAATGAGTTAAAAAGGTGGAGGTGGAGCAAGTAACACTTCACGCATTTTCTTATGTAACCATGTGCAAGGTACAAAGAACTGATGTGCTTTTTTCCCTGGCTGGTTTTCTTTTTAAACCTGTAATAGAAGTACACTTCTGCAAAGTGGGTGTTCATGAAATGACTCACTGTAATGTCATGGTGGAGATGCCTGCAGAGAGGCCACCTCCAAGCCTGTTGCAGAAGCATAAACAGGAGTAAAATAGTATCTGCAATGCCCAGCAGCAGGGGTTTAAACTCATCAACCACATCTGGCAGCAATGACCTCGGAAAAAAATACAGTGGACAGAATACACACATTACATGCTACATTGTAAAGTGGTTTCTTGGACAAATGTAAAAATAATTAGACTATACTATTTGCCTTTTAATAATAGGTAGTATGTGTTGTGTATTTTACTGTTGTGAGTTGTGCATTATGTGCTATTGTGTGTACTTTAAATGTACCAAAGACGACCCCCTGTCATATTTCCCTTTACATCTCAAGGGAGTAATCATGGAGTATTGTAAAATCATGCTGGATGACAGGGCTCCTTTTATGCAAAAAGCCAAGTGATGGCAGAGTAAAGAAAGTATTAAATTATGGAGCGTGATTCATCCATTATTTCTGCTGGGGGGGGAGAGAAACAGCCAACCCATCGATGATGAATGATGAATGAATGTTTATAATCTCAAAGCATTACAAGTTTAACAAGGTGGGCAAGATTGTGAGTTTATTTAATACTTTTCCCTCAACTGTTTTTTTATGTTGTAGGTTTTCTCACAAACTTTACAACCTGAGACCCCTTTCTCCAATTTAATAAGACTTCCTCATATTTATGAAGAAACTCGGAGAGGATCAAAGCTCCTTGTGAAGCCTGAGTACATTGTATGTATTAATGTATTCAGAACATTTTGTACATGTAAATGAAATGTCATTAAAGTCCTGTAGGTGATTTAGTATAAAAGGAACTGAATAAATAAATGGAAGAAGCATTAACATGCAAATACCCCATGATGGCTGATGACAAGATGTCGGCCTGGGCAGCTGCCAAAAGCTATTTCCACATTCATTAAGAAGCAGTTTATGTAATGTGCAGTGTAGCTCTGATTCAAGAATGGACTGGGTTAAGGAACTGTATCCCCAGTTACCGTGTCTGTGTTCAAATTATAATGAAGAGGTGTACAGATTTTGTGTAGTCCGTTTGCAATAATTAGGACAACACAATAATTAAAAATGAATGACTCGTAGTATCTGGGTCAAGGTTCTGCAAAGGATTAAGCCTCGTGGCTTTAAGTGATACACATTTTACACCTATTCATTTGCTCTCAGTTGAGAAACAGAGATTCCTCGTAGCACCACTGCTGTGGAGCAGCTCGCTGTCCTGGTTACTGGATGACCAAGACTGAAGGAGACAGATTTAGGCCTTGGCTTCACGCACCATGGCAACAAGAAGAGTGCTGCTACACTGACATCCAGAATGCATGTGATCGTGAAGAGTGGGAAGTTCTTTGATACAGACACTAGGATGATCATAGCAGAGTGGAGAGCTGTACACACATACACACACAAGGACACAAAACTGGGTGATTTTAAAATTATTTTAAAAAACTGCGGCACGGTGGCTTAGTGTTTAGCACGTTCGCCTCTCAGCACTAGGGATTCCTGGTTCGAATCCCCATCTGGGTGGAGTTTCCATGTTCTCCCCGTGTCTGCGTGGGTTTCCTCCGGGTTCTCTGGTTTCCTCCCACAGTCCAAAAACATGGATCAAGTCAATTGAGTTCTCAAAATTGCCCCATATAGAGTGTGTTTGAGTGAGTGAGTGAGTAAGTGTGTGCCCAGCGATGGATTGGCGCCCTGTCCTGGATGTATCTGCCCAGTGCTCCGAGACGGTCTCCCCTGGATGGGCATGGGGAACCCCACCGCGACCCTAATAGAGGATAAAGTGGGAGATAATGGATGAATGAATTTTAAAAAACTAAATTTCAAATCAGACCTTGTGTGCAAACCACTAAGTATATCATGTCACTAGAGTCACTAAATTTTAACATCTGGTTTCTCCATGTTATAAAAATGACATGTTGAAAAATTGTGATCGTTTATGCAAATGCTCCAACCTGAAATGCTCCAATATGAAACATGGCTCATCATCTTCTTCAGATCTCTAATGTATAATGAGCTCCTTTCTGTTCAAACATCCACAGGCCCTCAGGGAGTATAGATTATACAGCTCCACAACCATGTACCTGTAAAAGCACAGTCTAAAAATGCACTGTAAAAAGATTAAGGAGCTGGTCTGGTGGGTATTGCATTGTAGAGCAGCAGGCTCAGATGACCACAGAAAAAAAACACCATGAGGCACTGTGATGAAATAGCAGTGAGGAGGAATGCTCACCCCTTTGTTCTTCTACTCACAGAAAAAGGACCATACAGCAGCGAAATAAGAGAACCCAGGATCAGAGCAGAGGTCAATAACACTGAAGATCCCAGTTTAGAGGCCTGACTTCTAAAAGGAGTTTACAAAAGAAGGGTTCCCAAAAAAAGGTTTACACTTTACCCTATTTTAACGCCATTTTGAAAATCCTGCTCCGTAATGATGTCTGTTTTTAAAACTTTATATAAAAAACATACTTTGGCTGAGCAAACATGTTCCTAAGGTTTTTCCTTTATTGTAGGTGGATGTCTGTGTCCTGCAGAGATGCTGGTGATGGTGGTGTGATGTAAGATCTGGCCATTTCTAGACATGTCCTTGCATGAATTTTGCTTCTCTATGAAAAAAACAACTTCAGTACCTGGCCCTGTATTACAGCAGCCAGCAGCTTCAACAGCATTTCTGCACCTATTCCTATAAGACAGAGGAAAATGAGGTCATTAAATCACAGACTCCTCCACCAAAATTAATACTTACTGTGAAATAAAAGTGTGAGTTGTAAGTAAAGTGCAACCCTGCATGGTCTTGTCCAAATATACACCACCATGCATCAATGTCACTGCAGTGTGAAATATTATCCACCATTACCTGCTTCATGAACTGGTCATTTCATTAAAGCACAGAATAAAGTGATCAAACAAAGTATGAACTACAATTTAGAATTGTAGAACTACAAAGTGCATCTATATAGCTAGTGGAGAAACAATGCAAGTGCTCAAGTGGCTGCTCGGAGCATGGACTCTGCCTTTTAAAGTGAGCAGCTTGACTATTTAAAATGATATATCCAAATAATTCTCATGGTTCTGATCCACAGTGGCTGGATGACTGAAGAATGACTCAGTGTTAGCAACAGCAACCTTCTGTGAAAAGCGTGTGGGAGTGTGGCACGGTAGGAGGAGGTAGAGGACAATGTGTATTAGAAATACATGTTTGTGCATGTGTGTGTGTGTATGTGTTCTCTAAGAATGAGAACAAGACAAAGTGTCCAATACATCTGCCTTGATCCACATAATTTCCATGTTCCTTTAAAAGCACAGCCAAAGGCTAAAAGTTGGGGGTCTTGCCTGTGTATAGACGACAAAAGAGCTGATGTAACTGTAACACAGAACAGCCGAGTAAATCAGCTTCAGCACCTACAGTTCATTATTATGTATGTAGGGTGGCACATTGGTGTAGTGGTTAGCACGTTCACTCCTTAGAACTGTGCATCCACGTTTGAATCCCATTTTTTTTTACTCCCGTGTTAATGTGGGTTTTCACCGCGTTCTCTGGTCTCCTACCATAACACAGGTACAGACAACGCTGGATGTACATAATATCAAACCAATGATAATAAACCTGCCACCAAGTCTGTGATTAGAAAATGGTTATGTTGTTCACATTTACATTTGGTCATTCAGCAGATGCTTTTATCCAAAGCGACTTACAAATGAGAACATTACAAGTCAGAAGTTATGCAGAAAACCAACTACACTGTAAATTCATCAAACCTGATTGTTATTTGATGCTGCACCCCCCCCCCCTTTTTTAAGTATGCTTAGAAAACTTCAAAAGCTCTGTTTTTGAATGGGAGGTGTCTAAAAAAATACCTAATGGAATACAATAGGTGAAGGTCACTGGTGGATTTTTCAAATTATTTCCTCTTTATTATAGACAGGAAGTGCAGATCAGTTGGAAAGCTGATGTGCTTTGACAGAAGAGGGTGTAGTTTGTGTTTATAAGGTTTTAAGGGTGGGTTTTCTCCACTGGGTCGTGGAAAACTAACAGTATTTTAAAATGACAAAAACACACATGCACATGTTGAGAAATAAGGCACTGCCTGACTAAAAAAAGGGAACAAACTCACTTACACAGACGCACTCATGTGTATACTATATAGGGGTAATTTAGAGCAACCAATATACCTTAAATCCAAGTTTTTGGACTGTGGGTGGAAACCGAATTGTGGGAGGAACAATATTTAAATTTACTCCACTTAGCTTAAATGTAGCCTAAAATCCAAAAGTCCATAGTTCAGTTAAATAGTAAAACCTTTGAGTTTTTATTTTAT
Source organism: Corydoras maculifer (assembly GCA_019802435.1). Classification (NCBI taxonomy): domain Eukaryota; kingdom Metazoa; phylum Chordata; class Actinopteri; order Siluriformes; family Callichthyidae; genus Corydoras; species Corydoras maculifer. The sequence goes on from JAFMOD010000092.1 coordinate 2,606,269, forward strand.
TGTTAAAAAAATCTAAATCAAACAGATGCAGAAAACTCAGAACATCAGATGGTTTGAACATCACATGTCACAGGGAAAGACCTCACTTTAACCACATTTAAAATGCAACTCTATATAAAACACTTAAACGTGGAGAACATGCCCTGCTTGAGAGGTAATGCCTCCTTTTGGCCGGCCACATCTTTAAATATGTATAACTGCACTCTAGGAAAAAGGGAGTCATTAAAAGGAGTCCTTTTGGTCGATTAGTGTTTACAAGTTAAACTTGATGAACCCTTTAAAACTCGCTGTAACTCAAAGTGGCAGGAACTTCAGAACCCCAAATTCAGATGTCTTTTGAATCCAAAAGGTCAGTACAGAAATGACTGTTGCACTCATCCTCCTCCACTCAGGAGGCTAAATGTTAGCTACTTTGGTGCTGTCCTTCGCTTGCCGCAGTTCGTACAGCCACTTGATCACCCTCGCATTTCGCTCAATCACTGAAATACCATAAGTAAGTTTCTCATTCTTAGCCGCTTCCTCCTCCTCCTGATTTCCATCGGCCGTGTGTTCCGACGCAGGAGCGCTGGCACTCCGCAGGCGTGATACTGATGCTATGTCTGAGCCTGGTGCCAGATCTTCAAAGTCTGTCGGCTCAAGGCCACAGTAATTAAAAAACCTCTCCACATCGGCACCGGCCCGTGAGAACCGATCGCTCACGTCCGATTTGGAGCGGGTGAGCGAACGCCGCTTCCTAGAGGTAACAGAGGACCGGCTGGTGACTGCAGGAGATGGAGGTGTGGGGACGTCGTGGGTGGAGGTTGGTGATAATTGTTCACAGGCTGAATTCGTTGGAGAAGGCAATGTCTGACGTGGAGGTTCGGGGGAGATGGGTAAAGCTGGCATCAGGCTTACAGGGGATTTAACCGGGCTGGGGATTTTGCTTGCCAGGTCAGGTCTGGTTTTCATTGGCCGGAGAGGCTGGAGCGGTTTCGGTGGTGGCGGCGCCTGAGTGTATGGCCGAAGGAGTCGCAACAGCTGTGAGTGGACTCGCTGCTCGGGTAGCTGAGCCCGCCACGGCTTTCTTATCTGAGGTCGCGACATTTGGGGTCTCACATCAACTCGTCGTACCGTCGCTGTCGATGATGAGGTAACACCTTCTACTAATGATTTTGTTGGAGTCTTGGTGGAAGTTTCTTCTGATGCACTAAAAGTTGGTGTAGGTTGAGAGGGACTGGTCCCACCAGCATCATCACTTCTACAATAACGGTCCGGTGTTGCAGGACTAGGCGACACAAGGGGCTCACAAACACCTTGGATCAGGTTGTTCAGGTGTTCCAAATTGAGAAATGGGGCTTCAGGCTTGGCAACAGAGCGGCACGCCACCTTGCGCATCGGTTGCGGGGCGCCTGGCCGAAGCTGTGCATTGCTGCTCGGTGGCATTAGGGGCTTGCGGATGATCGGTAGCTGCTTGGTAAGTGCCACCTCCTTGCTCTTGACATACTTGGCCTTGTCGGCCTCAAGGCGCTCTACTGCACTGGGCTTGCGTTGGCCTGAAGACTGATCTGAAGTCTCGGTCATTCTCACCAGACGCCGCTGAGACAATCCCAGAGCATCGACAGACATCCTGCCGCGTCCTCCTCCAGCTGTTTGGACAAATCCAGGCAAATTTGTTCAGCAACTGGAAAAACAAAGAAACTTAAATTACGACCAGAATCTCAAGAGCCTCACAGAATTGAGGACTATTGTTATTTATATTGTTTTTTTATTGACAAGAAGTACACAATAAACAGTGTGGCAAAAGCGTGGACGATCAGAAGATGACAGGGAAAGGCATGGAGGTGTTGCAGCGTTGTAGATGATCAGATGTTGACCTGAGGAGGTGGAGCAGAGGATGTGAGCAAAGTAATTGAACCAACTTGCCATGTGTTCTGTGCAGATATTTAAAGAAAGACAAGATGAGGGACAGGAAGGGAATAAGCAGCGGCGACAGGAACAGGAACTCGGCGGCGGCACAAGGAAAAATAGCGACGGACTGGAAAGCCAGAATGCCAACACTTACACCAGCAAGTCCATAATTTCTCGTTTTATTTCATTAACTTTTGCTTAATCAATTGCTGGACACACTCTCACACTCAGACATGCACACAAACACTATATGCAAGCAATTCAGAGAATTGTCTACCACCTGAATACCAGGTCCTGTGGGGCTCCTGACCATTACACAACAAAAAAAGAAACAGATGGACTCCAAACTGTAATTATAGAACAACAAAGACCTTCTATAAGGTACGTGGAGCTGATCTAATGGACATTGAGTGGAAACTAGGTGGTGTACCAAATAAAGAGGGTGGTGAGTGTAAATGAGGTCTTTAGGATGCAAAGTCCTTTGTGTGGCAACACTACTAACCTACTAATTCAACTTTATATGTTCAGTCTAATACTTCATTACTGTGCTTTATCAGCTCTAACTGCTTTTCTTATCTGATTTCTTTAAGGCATCATCAGCTATTCATCCGTAACACAACCGCGGTAACAACAATTCCAGGACAAAACCTGCATTTCTGTTGGACTTGTTGCATTGCAGTCCTGCAGGACGGGCTCATTGAACTGCTTTTTCTCATTTTTCGGAAGTACTTCTGCACTGTTAATGCTGTATAGGGTCACCAGATTCCAATTCACCAGATGTGGGACAAAGACTATGTTTGTGTGGGACAATGTGGGACACCAATGCATCAAGGTTGTCTAAAATAACAAAAAAAAAGAAACATCTCTACTCTGCCCCTTAAGCACATAACAGACTGCAAATAACGTGTGTGTGTGTGTGTGTATATATATATATACACACACACACACACACACACAAAGTTCTTTAATGTGCTTTAAAGAGGGTATGAATTTCCTGTATTTCTCCAAACATCCATCCATCCATTATCTTCCGCTTTATCCTTCATTAGGGTCGCGGGGGGGTTCCCCATGCCCATCCAGGGGAGAACGTTTCGGGTGCTGGGCAGATACACCCAGGACAGGGCGCCAATCCATCGCTGGGCACACACTCCCTCACACAGACAAACACGCTCTATATGGGGCAATTTGGAGAACTCAATTGACTTGATCCATGTTTTTGGACTGTGAGTGGAAACCGGAGAACCCGGAGGAAACCCACGCTGACACAGGGAGAACATGGAAACTCCACCCAGATGGGGATTCAAACCAGGAATCCCTAGAGCTGAGAGGCGAATATGCTAACCACTAAGTACCCTTTCTCCAAACAGTATATGTATATATAACTTGTACATCTTATTTAAATGTACCTTTTACTAACATAAGAAAACATAGTAAGCTTTGAGCTTTTGTACCATTTCTCAATGATTCCCAAATTAAAACACCCAACTGTGTACAATTAAACAGAACAGACATGCGTCCGCGTTCCCTGTTGGTTGACATTCAAACTCTCACCCCGATAACAGACAACACAGCCGTAAAATACGCATTTTAAAACTGCAGTCTGACTTTCAATAACAATGCAGGACAACGTCTCAATTTGCGGGACGCTAATTGATAATAACGAAATTGCATGACTGTCCCACACAAAGCGTCTGGTCACCCTAATGCTGTACCACCACTCAAGTAGAAGGAGTCCCCCACTGATCCTCAGTCCTCACAAGGTTTCTTCCTTAAAAACCAACTTAATAGGGAGTTTTTTCTTGCCGCTGTCACTTTGGCTTGCTCTTTGGATGTTCAGGCTTGGAACGCTGTAAAGCTACTTTTTGACGGTATGCTGGTTTAAAAAGCACTATAAACCTGAACATGGGTGGCACGGTGGCTTAGTGGTTAGCACGTTCGCCTCTCAGCGCTAGGGATTGAATCCCTATCTGGGTGGAGTTTCCATGTTCTCCCCGTGTCTGCATGGGTTGCCTCCGGGTTCTCCGGTTTCCTCTCACAGTCCAAAAACATGGATCAAGCGAATCGAGTTTTCCAAATTGTCCCATACAGAGTGTGTGTGACTGAGTGAGTGAGTGAGTGTGTGCCCAGCGATAGGTTGGCGTCCTGTCCTGGGTGTATCTGCCCAGCGCCCGAAACGTTCTCCCCTGGATGGGCATGGGGAACCCCACCGCGACCCTAATAGCGGAAGATAATGAACGAATGAATGAATGAAACTTGAACATTATATGTACCTCCATTGCGCCTCATGCTGTGTACTTTGTAACTTTCTGTTAATGGAAGTTCAGAGTGAGGTCTCTTCAGCTTCATATCAGTGAAATCAGATGAAACACCTTTCCATCTAAACACCGCTCAGCCCACAGCATCAGTGCATTAAACACCAGTCACCTCCATTACAGTTCAGGAATGCAATGTGGGTTCGGCTTTGTGCTTCTGGGTTTGGTACTAAACGTAAACGTGTGTTATTATTGTACGTCTGTGTGTGTGTCTCACACAGAATGTTTGCCAATCCTTTAGGCGTTTAAACTAAGCTCAGCGTAATGACAATAGAGCAAAGGAAAGTCTTTCTCCTCGTGTCTTTTCTACCTCATAGTCTCATCCTCTTTATTATTCACGTCCTTTCTTCTCTGCCCCTTCTTCTCGTAAGCCTCCTTAAGCTGGAGTGCCCCAATCTACTCCGAGGTCTCTTTGCGCTTCCTCAGGTTCTAGCTAACCACACAAAAACCTGTCATTGTGCACTATTCACAGTTGGGAAATCAGCACTACGATGTAAATTCAAGATTTCATTGGAATGACAAGTCTGTACATGATTAGGTTAGAAGACCAAAGAAAAAGTGAAAGAAATAGAGCAAAGTGAAAGAGTGAGGGATGAACGCAGCCATGCAGGACATTACAGCAGCTTCATAACTGATACACACTGTTCTGTTAGAGGTTTCAGTGAGAAGATATGTTAATAATTGTGTTTCTTTCAAGGCATTAAGCAGCAGGAACACGCGCACACACACACACACACACACACACACAAACATACACACCTGTATAAACTCACCTGTCCGTGCAGCCCACAGTTTAAAGACCCGAAGCTCCCGAGATCTCTCGATATGACAGAAATGCCTGAGATCAGAGCAACATTTTCAACAGGCTCTTGTGTTTGTGCCGTGTGTTCATACGAGTGAGTGGCAGCGCTGCCAGAAAAGCAAAACCAGTGCAACCTGTCTGCCTTTAGACCTCTGCTTCTGTCCTGCCCCCTTTCTCAGTCTGTCCAATCAAATCCTGCCTGCCACATCAGGAAGTAGGTCCTTCTGCAGGTCAGGTGATAAGCCTGCAGGTTTCCTCCATTTCCGCTTGAGGACTTGTCCTGACCTTTTTGTTTTTATGCATCAGAGATCTGGAAAATGAAAACAGATTAATTAACAGAATACTGCATTACTGTATTTTTATAGTTAATATTAATGCTTGAATAATGTAAGAAATGCAATTTTTGCAACAGATATAGTTATTTTGCAAAAAAAATGTATGTAAAGCCCCACAGAAGCGAGAGAAACACAAGATGGATAAAAGGGTTAGGGAGCAACAGCGTGAACTAAAGTGCAGTATTAATAATTCTGACTCTTTACTGATCTGCTCCAATGTCTGAACGTCAATGCAACCCCCTCCCCCCCTTCCCACTCATATATATATATATATATATATATATATATATATATATATATATATATATATATGGGGCGGCACGGTGGCGGCTTAGTGATTAGCATGTTCTCCTCTCGGAGCTAGGGATTCCTGGTTCGAATCCCCATCTGGGTGGAGTTTTCATGTTTTCTCTGTGTCCGTGTGGGTTTCCTCCGGGTTCTCCGGTTTCCTCCCACAGTCCAAAAACATGGATCAAGGTCAAGTCACACTATATAGAGTGTGTCTGTGTGAGCGAGTGTGTGCCCAGTGATGGATTGGTGCTCTGTCCTGGGTGTATCTGCCCAGCGTCCGAAACATTCTCCCCTGGATGGGCATGGGGAACCCCCCCTGTGACCCTGATATAGAATGAAGCGGAAGATAATAGATGGATGGATGGATATATATATATATATATATATATATATATATATATATGATATAATCTTCCGCTTAATCTTAGATTAGGATATATCCATCACTGAGCACACACTAACTCACACAGACAGACACATACACTATATGAGCAACCGATTTACCTTGAATCCATGTTTGGACTGTGGGAGGAAACCGGAAAACCTGGAGAAAACATATATGGCGAGATTATAAATAATTCTTGAGAAAGAGATGCTGAATGTTGCTACATTATAGACTAGCAGTACAGAGGAACGTAGCAGCATTGTTATGTGGAAGCACCTTATGACATCATGTCTGACATCATAAAAAGACTCTTAACAGACATGGACGTGTAGATGTTTGACCTACATTCATTCTCCAAATATCAACCCACTCCGCACTTCAAATGCTCCACTTCAGAGTGACAAATAAAAGGAGAGGGTATGAATTCAGGGACCCTTTCTTTTTTCAGGCTGAATAATGAAGCTGCTGTTGCCATGGCTACAGGCACCTTTCTTGCCCGACTGTCTGGGGTGAACATTTATTTGCCATTTATGAAGTTCACCTATCATACATCCCACAACCTACTTTGAAGGCATTAAAAAAAAAGGATGTGTCTGAAATCTGTCCCGACCCCTGATGAAAAAAAAATGCAACTGAAAATGGGAACCTACATTTGGGGGGTGGGGTGTTTTCTTTGTCCTCCTTTTTGAGCTTCATTTCCATGGAGTGCTTTACTCCTACTGGAGAAGCAGATGGACTACAGTGGACTAATTGTAGACCTAAGTACATCTGTATGATCAGTGAAGCTGATATAATGGACAATGAGGACTGAAATGCAGCCTTGTGTCTGAGGAGAGTATGTTTCTCAAGGTAAGATTGTTGAATAAACCTTATAAACTGAAGGTTCTGTACTGAGCTGCAGAACCCTGTTAGCTGTAGACATTTAAACTGTGCTTACTGATGGAGGATTAGAGTTGCACTGTGATCAATAATGGCCTCACCACACGACGGCTCCATCAGGCAAAACAATCGGCTGTGAAGGCAAGAAGCTATTATGGGAAGGTCCTGATTTACTGAGTGGTGATGGAGAGAAGAGCAAGAAGTCTGCACCCTATAATTTTAAAATCAGTTCATGCACAAATTCATAAGCATTTTTTTTATAAATAATAATTATAAGGTCTTTGAGTTAAAAAGTTAAACAGCAGATTTAAAAGCCAGCGGCTGTGAACGGAAGGTACGCTTTACTGCATGAACTGTTCTAACAAATGAGTACTCATTACATAAACCGTATGCACGGCTAAAATGGAGACTAAAGACATGAATGGACATGGTGGTTTAGTGGTTAGCACGTTCGCCTCTCAGCACTAGGGATTCCCGGTTTGAATCCCTATCTGGGTGGAGTTTCCATGTTCTCACCGTGTCTGCGTGGGTTTCCTCCGGGTTCTCCGGTTCCTCCCACAGTCCAAAAACATGGATCAAGTCAATTGAGTTCTCCAAATTGCCCCATATAGAGTGTGTATGCGTGCGTGTCTGTGTGAGTGAGTGTGTGCCCAGCGATAGATTGGCGTCCTGTCCTGGGTGTATCTGCCCAGCACCCGGAGTTCCCCATGCCCGTTCTCCCCTGGATGGGCATGGGGAACCCCCCCACGACCCTAATATAGGATAAAGCGGAAGATAATGGATGAATGAATAAATAGACCTGAATGAGAAATGTATCGTAATCGTACATGAACGGACAGTGTTTATTGGTTTGATGTAAAATAACAACAAAAAAGAAATGATGTGAAATGAAGGTTTTGCGTGTGTATGTGTGTGTATTGTGTTTATATGTGTATATATAGACACAACACACACACACTATTAGCTACACTTCATTGTTTTTACTCTCCTTTTCCATACTTTCAGCTCCAACCAACATATAGATAAGCGTTGTAGTTTTACAGTTACAGACCGAAGTCCATCTGTTTCTTTATACACTCTATTAGTTCCCTAAACTCTAATAATCAGAACCATCATAGTTCAGGTGATGGTTCCCTGCAGAGGTTTATATATTCTGTACAGCCACCGAGAAGAGGCTCAAGGGGCTTTATTTTGGTAATCTTTAGTGAGGGGCAGTGTGTCAGTGTGTCTGTTATCGTAGCGACGTGACTCATGGGTGTGTTTTGGGCGTAACATGCAATAAACCAATCAGCGTGTTCCCTTTCATTCTCTTCAAGACCCAGATGAACACAAAAGTGTAAAAAAAAGTAATGTAACAAGCATTATTAGCAATATGATTTCTAAGACCTCCTTACAGAGGATCCTCTACAAGGGAGAATGTTTCGGGTGCTGGGTAGATACACCCAGGAGAGGGCGCCAATCTATTACTGGGCACACTCACTCACACAGACACACTCTATATGGGGCAATTTGGAGAATTCAATTGACTTGTTTTTTCGGACTGTGGGAGGAAACCCACGCGGACACGGGGAGAACATGGAAACTTCACTCAGATGGGGATTCGAGCTGGGAATCCCTAGCGCTGAGAGGGGAACGTGCTGACCACTAAGCCACCCCATACTCAAATGTAAGATCCAAATTCTCCCTGCTCAAGGATGGCGGCCTTGTGAGAGTTCTGACTGCAAGAGAATAAAATAAAGGGGACTAACAATAAAGAGACAGATGGGTACATTGTCTGTGGCACGTGGAGCTGATATAATGGAGGATGAGGGTGGAAACATGGTGGTGCAGGTAATAAAGTGGTCCGTGAGTGAATAACTACAGTACATTGGCAGAAATAGTTCATACAGATGACTTCAATTTTCGTTTCTCTGTTATTAAAACCACAAGTTAAAAAAAAAAACTGGCAGTTCTTAATAATTAAAAATATTTTACATTAATAATCTGTGGAAAGTTTTTTAAAGGGTCCAGGAACTACCAAAATTGCACCATGTCCTTAAAAAAGATTTTAAAAATGTCTCATTATAAATGGATGTAATTCCATCCTCCTCAACTATTTTAGGACAAGATGCAGTTTTTGTCCTTGTCCTTGCTACTGAAGCTCTGTGTCCTTCTCGTCCTCCTCATGCTGCCTCTGAAAGACTTCTCACTCGCCGCTCTGATGTCGTCCTCTTGCTCATTCTCTCCAGTCAGCTGTGGAGGCAGAGGGATTCGCTGGCCCAGGAAAAAGCCCTCCTCCTCGGAGTCCGAGGATGACGAACAGGTAGAGCAGGAGTCCTCGTGCCTGTAGCGGGTGGAGTGGAGGGTCAGACCAGCGTTTCCATCTCCGGTGGGGGAGACACATGAGGGATGCGAGCTGCTGTCCCGTTCTTGCTCTCCTCTCCAATCGAGCGTGTCTAGGCGAGGCCGGTCGCGTCTGGAGTGGCGGAAGTGATGATGGGAATCAGAAACCATACTGCTGCGGCCATGGGAGCTGCGACACCCCTGACGGAAGCTCCGGTGGTGTGATCCATCTAATGAAACGAGTGAGGAGAGGAAAAAAACTCAATTCATTCATATCTGCACAACGCACATGACTTCGCCACCACCTCATCCACCCAAGTTATAAATGCACAATGTATGTATGTAGAGATAAGTTTGGACACGCCCCTTTCTTGCTCCATTATCTATTTCCTCCACTTACCATATAGATGGACTGAACAGGTATCATTCGGGTGGTGGATTGTCAGTTCTGCAGTGACACTGATGCTATGAGAGGGATTAAGTGCATGTGACAAAATACGTGCCACTAATTATTTAATTCCATTGGTATCAATATTTTTCAAAGCACACTGAGGACATGAAGACTCGAAGAACTGACATGCATATCAGTTACATAAAGATCAATAATGCATTAACCACTAAGAGCTCCAGCCTAAAAATGTTTGGCACTAATGCTGCACCCCGACGGGGTTTTAATTAGATTCATTTTACATTAAAATGTAGGTGAAAGCAGACCTTCATTTAACATCAGATGGCTGAATATTTACTGAGTGAAGACTGTAGACACATACAGTACCAGTCAAAAGTACACACCTCCTATTTGCTCCACTTATTGTTCATGTTCTCAGTTTTACTTACTGTAAAGATGGACTTTGTAGTGTTTTCTGTTCTAATGGTCAGGATCCCAATAGTACCACCACAGAGCAGGGATTATTTGGTGGGTGCATTATTCCTATCCCAGTAGTGTCACTGAGGTGTTTAAATAAAACTACAGCAGCACTGCTGCACTAAAACCCCTTAACCACCTCAGTGTCACTGCAGAACTGACAATAAACAATCCACCACCCAAATGATACCTGTTCTGTGATGGTGCTGACCAACAGAGAACAGACAACAGACAGGGGACTAACCAAAACAAGAAAACAGATGGACAACAGTAAAACTACAATTCCACCTATGTGGTAAGTGGAGGAGATGGGCAAGAAATGACATCAGAGAACAATGATGACATCATATGACGAAGGACATTAAACTACAGTTTTAGCTGTACTGCAGATTCAATATCATTTTTACCCAAAAGGTCCATCTGAGGTGGGATGACATCTCGATGCTGAAGCTTACGGCCTAAACCTTCATCGGCAATGTTCTCCTCTTCCTCCTGCCCCTCTTCATTTTCTGGTCTTCTCTCCAGCTCAGCCTCATCCTCATCCTCCTCCTCCTCCTCCTCATCCATTGAATAGCTTGAACTGATGGGCTCTCTGAAGCTGACCCTGGCTGTGGTGCTTCTTCCAAACCGGGGAGCGGGTGGAGAGGGCTGGGGTTCGGGCGGAGCGATGTCAGGTGGGAGAACCGGCAAATCATCGGGGCCAATAAAGACAGGAGGTGGAGGTGGGGGGAAGAAGTCTGGGTCGCCCGATGAGTCAAGCTCCGGAAAAGAGTGGGGCTGGGGAAAGGTCCCTATGAAAATATTAAGTGATAAAATTTTTTGCCTACAGTGCTTACTTACAGAGGAATTAGTCCTGAGTGAAGTGAGCATATGTGCCCGGAGTGGTGGGGCACCAACCCACCTGCACCGATTTCAGTTCTGCTGTTGTCCGGTGCTGTAGATGTCCCTCGCGAAGTGCAGCTTGGTGCTGGAGGACCGTATCCATTCAGATCAATCGTATACTGCAGCCCCATGTGTCCATCTGTGTTTAACTGCTCTCCGCTTTCCAACGTAGTCCAACCATTGGCTATAGGAGAAGGGAAGCTTTGAAGGTGTTTCTGTCCATAGTGGGGTAATAGGCAACTACCATTCTGTAAATGTCTCAGTGAAGGTTGCGTTCCTGATAAACAAGTGAGATATGGAGACATCGTTATCTTTATAATATTTATAAAGCACACTGTTGTATAATACATCTACCTCATACCATGGATCTCTGAGGAAGGAGTAGATGTTTTAGGCGATCCAGTTATGCTGCCGCCATCTGCAGGCCACACGGGTGAACTGCGGTGCTGTTTATGTGCAGCTTTGTGTGACGTCGTTTGGCACTGGAGGGCCGAGTCGCAGGAGTCCGAGTTCTCAGGGTCTTCACCCAGAGAACAAGATCTGGAGCAGAAAATGAGTCCACTGCGCGGAAGAAAAGGTCTGCCCAACAGGGGCAACCGACAGCGGGCGCAGCTAAAACATGCCTCAGAGGCGTGCCAGTGCTGTCCCTCGTAGGTCATCTGCCCCTGGTCTATACCTTCAGAAAGGCAAACGGAACCAGATTATGATATGAGTAAATTACCACATACAATTAAAGGCTAAGAACTGTAGTTCATCTGTCCCCTGTTGGTTCTCTGATGTCTATTTGTCAGGACCATCACAGAACAGATTTAATTTGGGTGGTGGATTATTTATTGTCAGTTCTGTAGTGACACTGATGCAGTGCTGCTGTAGTTTCCTTCAAACACCTCAATGACACTGCTGGGGTTGGAATAATGCACCAACCAAATAATAACTGCTCTGTGGTGGTACTATTAGGGTCCTGACCATATGCATCAGAATCAGAATCAGTTTTATTTGCCAAGTATGTTACACACACAAGGAATTTTGTTCCGGCATGATGGTCTTTTTTGTAAATCGCAATTTACCGTATTTACAATATACAGTAATATTTACAAATAACAAATTTGCTGTACAATATGATACATGCATTCATTCATTATCTCCCGCTTATCCTCTATTAGGGTCGCGGTGGGGTTCCCCATGCCCATCCAGGGGAGAACGTCTCGGGCGCTGGGCAGATAGACCCAGGACAGGGCGCCAATCCATCGCTGGGCACACACTCACTCACACAGACACACTCTATAGGGGGCAATTTTGTTTGAGAATTCAATTAACTTATTCCATGTTTTTGGACTGTGGGAGGAAACCGGAGAACCTGGAGGAAACCCACGCAGACACGGGGAGAACATGGAAACTCCACCCAGATGGGGATTCGAACCGGGAATCCCTAGTGCTGAGAGGCGAACGTGCTAACCACTAAGCCACCGTTCCGCCCAATATGATACATATGTATAAAATATAAAATATATATGGGAAGGTGCATTTATGTTGTGGTGAAGATGTTTATAAGTGTGATGGCATATCTGGTGTCTGGTTGTTTTAGTGTACAGTGATCTGTATCGTCTGCCGGATGGGAGGAGCTGAAATACGTACTATAGTCCACAAACAAATGGACTACAGTGTGGAATTGTGGAAATACAAAGCCCATCTGCACAGTAAGTGAAACTAATTCAAACGGACGATAAGTGGAGAAGAAAAGGGGCGTGTCCAAACATTTGCTGCTGTTTAGCCCATACATGTGAGTGAATGATGGGATAGATATCCTGTGATATTCCACCTCCCTGTCTTGGATGCAGTCCCACTACATACACTAATTGATGGTGCACTAGTAGGAATCGAATAGGATTTTTAAAGAATAATTATATATTTTGCATGTTTACCAATATGCTCTCCACAGGTATCGCAGTACTCAGCATAAAGCGACTCGTAGCAGGTGCAGCAGTACGGCCGACTCTCTCTCATGATGTATCGCTGTCCACCGAGTGCAGTCTCGCACTCGAAACAGCAGAAATGCTTCATGTGCCAGTGACGTCCCTCTGCCTCAGTGCACTCATCCGCTAGAATGATCTGAACACATAAGAGGAGAAGGAATGTGAAGGATTAGTTGTTCTTTGATGGACAGAAGCCACCAATTTTTTGAAAATAGCAAAGGGAACTAAGCAATTCACATGAAGGGTTCAAATCTTTAAAACTGGAAAACATCTCTATAAATGTCTAAAAATGCATTCATTTAAAAAAACTAAAATGCTAATGAATGGGATGCAGTATTCACACACTACCGATATTTAGGTCATCCCAAAAATAGAACAGGTCCAAAAGTACACATTGGGATTAAAATCTTAATTTTAGATTACTGACCCTGAGAAAAGTTCCTCATAATAATGTTTCATACAAAACAGAAATAAGAAAAGCGCCATTTTTAATGTAAAGCTTAAAAAAAACCATGTAAATAGATTATGTGACGCAATCGTCTAAAAATAGTTTGAAGGTGGTTTATGGGACTTCCATATATGCAGCAACAATGGCGCCATCTGTTGGCTATGTATATGTATACACGCTTCAAGAAACAGCAATGTAGCAAGAACCGTAGTTTTTTTTTTCACATTGACGACAAAAATAAGAGAGATTCAAAATCTTTCATACATTATGAAGTTTTAGATTAGGGTATGTTTTTTATTTATAACCTAACAGAACCACTCCATCCATCCATTATCCTCCATTAACCTCTATTAGGGTTGCGGTGGGGTACCCCATGCCCATCCGGGGGAGAACGTCTCGGGCCCTGGGCAGATACAGGACAGGGTGCCAATCTATCGGTGGGCACACACTCACTCACACAAACACACTCTATATGGGGCAATTTGGAGAACTCAATTGATTGATCCATGTTTTTGGACTGTGGGAGGAAACCGGAGAACCCGGAGGAAACCCACGCAGACACGGGAAGAACATGGAAAGTCCACCCAGATGGGGATTCGAACCAGGAATCCCTAGTGCTGAGTGGCGAGCGTGCTAACCACTGAGCCACCATGCTGCCTACAGAACTATTCCATCAATCGTTAACCATTCCATGAATTGTTAATCAATCCCCGCGACCCTAGCAGAGGATTGAGTGTAAATTAATAAATTAAGATGAGATAAATTGCAGAATTTAATGTTTTAACGAAGCTGTTGCAGCTGCAAAATGTTTTGAATAAATTGCTTCGTGATGAAGCAGCATAAATCAACCTTTAAAATGTAAGTCATTAGGAGACCCACCTCATCACAGGCCTGACAACGTGGTTTGATGTGTTCTGCGTGGTGTCGCCCACAGTAGATATGCCCGTCCTGGTAAAAATAAATCAGGTCGACCAGCAGTTCACTGCATGTGGCGCACTGGAAACACTGAGGGTGCCAACAGGTGCCGTGACCCGCTCGTGAGGCAAAAACAGCTATATCTCCACCATAGATCTGCCTTCCACACTATGAGAGAATCAAAATGATGAGCATCAGTATGGTGTTAACAAAAATAACTCCCAATTATACAGCACTATATAACACTATACAACAATTCCCTAACCCCCTTAACATGCTGGGACACAGGTAATCCAATTTCTCTAAAAAAAAACAAGATTTTGGTTTACTGTATAAAAAAAAAAAAAAAAAAAAAAAAAAAGAAATCCAGCTGGTTCCCATGTACCTGCTGACAGATGGCTCCGGTCATGGTGACGGGGAAGAGGCGAACAATGCCACGGCCCAGATTCTCTCTCTTTCTTTGCTGACTGAACAAGCGCAGCTCCTTCTTCTCTTCCTCATCTAGAGAGTTACAGTACTGAGGCTGTAAACACAAACACCAGCGTCCAGAATTAGTCTGATTACTGAATAAGATGCTGGATAATGAGGTGAGTTTACTGTAACATGATCATCAGCAACGTCAACGAAGTATTCAGATCCCTTAAATAAGTAAAATACTTTAAATACGTCATTAAAATAGTTTAAGGTTATCATTTTTTTTAATGAAGATTGAAATGATGTTCATTCATTCATTCATTCATTCATTATCTTCCACTTTATCCTTTATTAGGGTCGCGGAGGGGTTCTCCATGCCCATCTAGGGGAGAACGTCTCGGGCGCCGGGCAGACACACCCAATACAGGGCGCCAACCTATCGCTGGGCACACACTCACACACACAAACACACTCTTTATGGGGCAATTTGGAGGACTCAATTGACTTGATCCATGTTTTTGGACTGTGGGAGGAAACCGGAGAACCCGGAGGAAACCCACGCAGACACAGGGAGAACATGGAAACTCCACCCAGATGGGGATTCGAACCGGGAATCCCTAGTGCTGAGAGGAGAACATGATAACCACTAAGCCACCGTGCCACCCTGAAATGATGTTGTAAAACCCATTCGATTGATTACTTTGTTTAAACCATTGTGTGGAAATCAGTAGATTTAACATGCACTTTACTAAATCAAGTTACGAGAGGGCAGCATTTTTGTGAACAAATCACGGGAAAGAGGTGTCGTTAGACCCGACGCATAGCAGAGTAGTTACAAATCTTTATCTGTGATTTATTCAGAATAATACAGAACCCATCGAGCGGCACGGTGGCTTAGTGGTTAGCACGTTCGCCTCTCAGCGCTAGGGATTCCCGGTTCGAATCCCCATCTGGGTGGAGTTTCCATGTTCTCCCCGTGTCTGCGTGGGTTTCCTCCGGGTTCTCCGGTTTCCTCCCACAGTCCAAAAACATAGAACAAGTTAATTGAATTCTCAAAATTGCCCCATATAGAGTGTGTGTGTGTGAGTGTGTGCCCAGCGATGGATTGGCGCCCTGTCCTGGGTCTATCTGCCCAGCGCCCGAGACGTTCTCTCCTGGATGGGCATGGGGAACCCCACCGCGACCCTAATAGAGGATAAGCGGAAGATAATGAATGAATGAATGAATACAGAACCCTGAGTGCCTTATTGCTTTAATAAACGGCTAAGATTTAAGGACCAGTTTTATACCTGTTTTATAAAGACATTCATTGAACTTCTCCCAATTTAACACTGAAATAAAATAAATGAATATATGCAACGGGTGACATATTGGTTTGTTGATGGATACTGGAGCTCTGACCTCACTGTCATGGGCAGGGAGCTGGTGAAGAAGCTGTTTAATTCGATATCGCTCACCGGGGCTGTTCACATACGGCACCTTGTCTTCAGGAATACAGCTGAAATACTGATAGACCTACAAAGAGATGATGTTTAGGAATTGACATAGTAACCAACACACATTACTAATGTTCTGATGTGTGTGTGTGTGTGTGTGTGTGTGTGTGTAAGAAGTAGTGTAATGAATATGCAGAACATTGTAACCTGACTCTTGTGTGCATGAAAAGAAATGTGAGCTCTGCATGCAACACACAATAGACAATACACTCTCACTGTCACAGCTACTACTATCAGAGCTCAGTGGAAACTGTATAGGTTAAAGACGTATCAGAACCAAAGACTTACAATTAATAATACTTAATTACACATCAATAATAAAAAAATGAAAGACAGCAGAGTGTATACAGGATCCCAACACACTTTAACTGTTGCCATGACAAACCATGTGTTTGCTTTGGTGTGTTGTTAGGTGGTGGATGTCGCCATATATTCGGACATATGTCCCTGGATGTCCATATACTTTTGGACCAATGTTTATAGATGCCCCTCATACTCTGGTACACGTTTATGAGTGTCCCCATATTTTGGACACGTCTCTGGGTCTCCCTATACTTATTAAAGATATTATTTGTTCATCTTTAGCGTTAATACAAAATCTACTTGCAATTGACCTTCAAATAAGCCCTCTTTCCACAGTATGTCTCTGTTACTTGTCCAAAAGATGACCACTGTCCCTATCAAGCCATCTGACCTGTTCAGGCTTGAGGCCCGGCGGCACCCAGGCGTACTCCTCGGAGGCGCAGCCTGAGTCATCGTCAGAAATAGAGTGCCTCTGGAAGTCGGAAACCAGCTTGGTCATCATCTTCTCCAGCTGACCAGGCACTGAGCGCACAGCATGCTCCTCCCGCACACACTTACAGTGCACACAGATCTTCCTGCGGAGCAGAAGGATTTGTAAGGACATGACACGACAATTTGCCCTCAGCTCTAACGCAGAGTTCCCATGGAGGGAGTAAAAAGAAGGATTTGTAGAAGAACAGAAACTTAATTAGGCTGTAATTACATGGCTGCACTGCAGAGACAAAGCTACGTGGGGGACTTCATGATTATTATTAACCTCCAGTTAACCTTCGAATATACTGCGGAATATAAATCAGGGTATTTCATCAGCATGGACATTTTTAATTTTAAGTAATAAATTAGTCCTTTTAATTATTGATTAATAAATAGTCATGATTATAAATATGATCGCTGACCTGGTTTCAACAACAATAATTACAGAGTTATTAGACTACAAACAAGAAGGCTAAAGGTTCATGCTTCAGTTTAACTAATACTGTTCTTTAAATTATATTATTTAATACACAGACACATTACATAAGGGCAATTTTGAGGATCATGGCAACCCCACCCAGATCGGGATTCAAACCTGGATCCCACATGGGGCAGACGTGCTAACCTCTAAGCCAGAGTGCCATCCCGGCTTGTAAATAAGTCCTAGT
The DNA here is from genome assembly GCA_019802435.1 of Corydoras maculifer. Taxonomy (NCBI): domain Eukaryota; kingdom Metazoa; phylum Chordata; class Actinopteri; order Siluriformes; family Callichthyidae; genus Corydoras; species Corydoras maculifer. Next base: position 2,623,920 of record JAFMOD010000092.1, read on the forward strand.
TTTGGTGGCTGTGTCTACTTTGTGGTGGACTGATGACCTGATTACACTGTAGTGAAATATGGTGGTATTAGTTTTATTATTCAGGCTATTCCAATGAGATTCATATATATATATGAATAAAACCAAAAAAAACAGCTGGATTTTTGTGCACATGTTCACACTTATGTCAGCAGAACTAATGTCTGTTTTCTAACAATCACAGTTTTAAATTCGTGATTCAACCATAAAACTTACGTAGCTTCCCCGAAGCTTTTCTCAACAACACCTGACTCAATCCTGACTCCTAAACCCTGTAATTATCATCACGCACATTCAGAAGTTCCATCCTAAACACAGCGGGGTTTACCCGTGGGATGTAAAGCCAACAGCATGACATAAAAACAGGGATAGAGTAGATGACTAAATGGCTTAATACATCATGCAAACCAGGTTTGGACCAAGGCCTCAACCACAATACATACAACCCCCTCCTTTTCCAACTCCCAAAAGATCGAATAAGACATGAACTGAGATAAATTTAAGAAAATTTAACAAAACCACTAAACCCTACTGATAATCATTAGGTGAGCAAAAGAGGAGAACATACTCTGGAGCCATAATCCTGATGAATACTTCATCGTATAAATTCTGGCAAAATAAACTGAACTAGCCGCTTCTCTGCACAGACTTGTGATGATGTTTCCTGCCAACAGTTTAAACATTAATTTACATAAAATTGGTCACGTCTGGGTGATATTTTTTTGGAAAAAGAAACTTTATTCATGAACTTTATTCACTGGGAGAAAAATAACAAACAAATCACTTGTGGGACTGTGGGAGGAAACCAGCGAACACGGAGAATAAACGCGAACATGGAAACTCCTCCCATATCTGCATTTAAACCTGAATTCCAAGCGCTGCTAGACGGACCTCTGCAGGGTCCCAAAAATTATGTCTAATGGGGTGGTAAACGGTGTGGATTGTTATAGGGAACACACAAAAACACACACAAACATACACAAAGACTTTGAGGAACTGGAGAACTATTTGCTGTACAGTAAATGTATAGCAAGTGACTGGCTGTGATTTGAAAACACAAATTTCCGTGGAAACTACGAAAACAAAAACGATCCATGTCATAGGAGCATCAACGCTGAGCCACCATCTTTGTACATCACAAACGAGTCAAGCATGTTTTGTCATTAACATTTCTGAGTCTAGACCGCAAACTAACTATGCGAAGAAATTACCCTCTTCAGTGACAAAAACAACAAGATAAATCAATCAGTGCTGATGGCAGCATAATGCTGCCACTGAAATCCTGTTTGAACTGGTTCCAAGTTATTCTCATTTATACAGCCACAGATATTATTAGGGCTTTTAATCACTTCTATTACATTAGCTTATCGTACAGAGTGACACAGCGTGTGTCACAACTATCCCAATTTAATGTGGGGGTCAGTGATCAGGTAATATGTCACCATCAGAACAATAAGGGTCTCGGTTAACATTTCCTTCACTGGATCCCAACCTTCGGACTCTCAGCCCAACATCCTAACCGGTACCCAACCAAAAACCCTGACACTGAAGCGGTTGGGTAGTTTTAGTGCAGCAGTAGTTTCATTTAAACACCTCAGTGACACAGCTGGGATAGGAATAATGCACCCAGTGAATAATACCCACTCTGTGGTGGTAGTATTGGTGTCCTGATCATTAGAACAGAGAACACAAACAGATGGACTACAGTCTGGAACTGTAGAACTACTATGTTCATCTTTATGGTAAGTGGAACTGAGAACATAGACAAAAAGTGGAGCAAAAAGGAAGCGTGTCCTGATAATAAACAATCCACCACCCAAATTCTAACTGTTCTGTCCAGTAGAGAACAGAGAACCAAAAGTGGACTAACAAAAAGAAGAAAACAGATGGACTACAGTCTGTAATTGTAAAACTACAAAGTCCATCTATATGGTAAATGGATAAAATAGACAATGGAGCAAGAAGGGGGTGTGTCCAAACTTTTCGATGAGACTTATTCGACTGATATCAGTATTTAAGGCTTCTTCTATTAGCCCAATGGTTTTTCGTGTCAGAGAGTTTACAGTTTGCTCTCTGTCTGTGCCAGAGATGATTCAGACATTATCACATTACTGCAGTCCATTATACTTGTTCTCGTAACTCTGTAACTCACACTACTCATTCAAACTGCTCTGCACTCAAAATAGCCATTTAAGGTAATACAATCGAAAGAATCGAGATCTTTACAGCACACAGAAGCAGCCAAAAATATGCCAAGCAATCAAAGAGCACCACATCAACGACCTGCATAATGAGCGTCACGCAGGAAGCTGAATGTAAATGAAACGGGAACTGCTGCAGCCATTACAGTCCAGGTTTAAACATCAACATGTATGAGGCAGAGTAAGACATGCACACGCAGGTACACACACACACATACAAAAATACACACATACACAACAGCAGTCACACACGCAGGTACACACACACACACACATACAAAAATACACACATACACAACAGCAGTCACACACACACACATACACCTGACTGAACCATGCATACACACCCACACACACCCACATATGCTCTCTCTGACAGCAGAGGTGATGCATATATTGTATAAAGCCTCTAACTAAAGACAAAAGCCATTTACTAACCAGGTGACTTGGTTACCTGTAAAGTCCTCAGGTATTACTGTAGTTTTTTCTAGTCACATGATCTGATGCAGGACTAAAAACAGTGTTATTATGTTGGATTGACACTTGTTTATTATTCTACCTTTTAAAGATTAGTGCGGCTCAGATGAAGATGATGCTGAGCAGGCAGCTTAAGTGCTTTGACATAGAAAGTACACAGAACCTTATTTAGATTCAGCCATTTTACAGCAAGATGGTCCTTGGTTTGATTCCTGGGAAGTGAGATCACAGGTCTTCACTGTGTGGGGTCTGCATGTCCTCCCCATGCCTGCATGGGTCTCTGGTTTCCATGTACATTCCAAGGAAATGATTTTTTGATGATTCACCGCTGAGATAGTGATGAACATTTGATTGTTGATGTATGGAGAGGTTGTTTTCAGTCCTTGTACTTGTGTTTTCCGTCACTGAGATAGCAATATGCCAGAAATGGACCTGGAGACATCTCATGCTGAGATGGCCACACCCATCAGGGTAAATATATTTACACGCAGCATTGCTATTTAAACGATGCAGACGAAAGGCCGGGAATCGAACCGGGGATCTTCCTTAACCACACGCCTGTGACTGCCCCTATAAAGGGGCAATTTACAGTAATTTACCTTAAATCCATCACCAACCCATAATCACCAATTCCTGATTTTGACCCTTAAAGGCCTCCTGATTGTCATTTTCATCTGTGGATGTTTAAATCCCAGTTTGCTTCCAGACCATAATAGAAACCATAAAACACCCACTTCCAGTTGGTTAATAACCGCAGTGGTTTTAGTATGACATAAACCCAAGGAATGAGCTGAACAGGGGAGTCCACATGCTCCATGGCTCTCCAGCATCTATCTCCCAACAAGGTCCATAAAGTCCAGGTTTAATGAGTTTGGTATGGAGGAACTCCAGTGGTCTGCACTGATCCCTGACCTCTACCCCGTTAAACACCTCTGGAATGAAGTGGAACATCAATTACCCATCAACTTTGGTCCAACAGAAATGTTTGACCTTAATTAAATGTTCTTTTTTATATCAATGGGCACTGAACCTCAGAAATAACCTTGGGAGCTTTTCCAAATGTTTACCTATAATAGCCATGTGTCCCAAACCTGGTCATACAGTTGGGATGCACTTTGGGTCATATACACTGGGATTTCTGATCATCAGGCCAAACTTGCTCAGTCATAAATGTTTCCACATGTCCATGAGAAACAAGATTTAACAGGCAAATGTCCAGCAACTGCATCCTGTCCAAATTCATTTCAGCTTCTTCTTTTAGTATAGTACAATTATATAGTACAATTTGTTTGTTAAAAAAAAATTACTCCTGAGTCACAGTCTGCATCTATCCTTCCATTATGAATACTCAAAGAAATGTATTAATTAAATGAAATAGAAAACAAAACCTGAGGTTAAAGTATTTGTGTTACTAGAGTCTTCTGTACAGAAAACTGTTGTGGGAGATAATGCTGTTATTGCTATAGTGACCTTTACTGACTGGTCATTGCACCTAAATTAACGAGCCACACAAATATACAGGTGTGTAAGAAAATAGGTATAAAGTGTGTAAAAGACTAAACTAGGGCGGAGTATAAAGTGTGCATAAAGTCAAGTCAAAGTTAACTCGATTGCAACCATCGAGTTGGTATGCTTAGAATACTCTGCAAAATGAGTGAGTACACACACACACACACACACACACACACACACACACACACAGTTTCCTCCTGCAGCCTCAATAAAGCATCCATTCACAATTTCCCACGACAGCCGTCACCGACTCGGCATTTTGTCTCGCCATGTTATTTACAAACAGGTCAGCTGTAACCTGCCACATGCCAGTCAATCCTCTCCAAACTGTGCCAACAACAACCCGCCATGATAACATGTTATATATAGAACAACTGGGCCATCGAGTCAGGTGGTGGCACCACTTAAGTGACTCAGTGTTTTGAATGGAATCCAAACAGACAGATATTCAAACTGGTATCATTTTATCTAACAAACGCTTTGTTTTTATTTCAACAGCAATTCTGTCAGAATCCTGTACGATTTGACTAATGATTTCCTTCCAGTCCTCGAGCTTCCATCAGCCGCCATGCAAAATCACCATGTGCTTCCATGTCACGTTAACGATGCATGACATGTCTGTCTGAACAGCAAGCTCAGCAAAATACAACATTATATAGAATACCAGTCAAAAGTTTGGACATGCCTCCTTTCTGCTAAGGTAAGTAGAGGAGGAAACAATGGAGCAAGAAGGGGGTGTGCCCAAACTTTTGAAGGGTGAAAAACGTCAAACACGGCCAAGCAATAGCTCGTAGCTATGAATTCCACTAATTATATGAGCAGGAGTGGGGAACCGAGTGAAGCTGCTGAGGAACCAAATACAATAAATAGTTATTTGAATAAACAAGTTGGTTTAATGCTGCTAGTAAAATCAGAATAATTTGTTACCCAAATAAACAAAAAGCGATGATTCTGTTTATGGTACTTTAATCAATAAATTAATACCACATGGCTACCCATATTTCAGCAGATGGCAAACTGTGGTACCAACCAGGAAGGTGGGAGATAGCGGATGAGAACTTGTCTCAATTATAAACCGTTTCTCACTCCAGTGTAGAACCGCATGACAGTTTAATGATTATTAGAGTGAAGTAACCAGCAGGTTATATGGAGCCAAGGGGGGTAAAGTAAGCATACAGTCGCATGCAAAAAGCATGAGCACCCCTCTTCATAAAGATGAATTCCATGTTTTGCACATGTTAACGACTTATTTATCAGTAGGGTGATTAAATCAGAATCTGATCTCCTGAAGGTAATTGTAATCATAAAAAGCAAAACTTTTCCACAAAATATCACAATAAATTAAATTCCAACTATTGGCAACATCTCTCCACCACAGATACAAATCAGGTAACTGTCCCACACACCAAGTACTCTCTTGTGCACGAAAGAAACTGCCCCAAATACCACTAAACTCACAATACACAATCCTGTATTCGAACCGGAGCCAAGATGGATCATACAATCCCAAATACTCCCAAACAAGCCCTGCTGAAGTACCTTAGATCTCCCTGTAGTCTGTGGCTCCATTCACACCTCCCTTAGTTCCCCAAACTTTTGGTGAAAGCTTGAAAATCTGCCCCGACTTTCGCGAGCTGGCCATTCTTTACCAACTCCGTAAAGGAGAGAAGTGTCAGAGCTCGATGTGCCGAGTCAAACCAGACGCTTCCCCCTCCTCTCTCTGCTTCCTTTTCTTCCCTTTCTCGCCTCCAAGTCCCGGCCGCCAAGATCCGAGGACGCAGACAATAGGTGACTCCGCTCGACTTGTGCAAACATCACTCCTCCCCTCCCCCTCGCCCCTGTAGCCTTCACGTTTTTCCCCGCTTATCTCACTTTCTCTCCTCCCTTGCTCATTCCATGCGTCATATTTCAACACCAGTCTTTCGGCGGCCTACAATATGGACATGCGTTTTTGTTTTTTTTGGCCTGGATCGTCGGGCGTCTGGAAGAACCCTGAACCAGAACTGGCGTTCCTATTAAGAGACGGGTAGATCGGATAGCTGTAGTGTCAAGTAACATGTCTTAATGGGATTAGTCGAGGCTTGTTAGCTGTCCTTTTACCTTTATAAGTGCTGTATTTTAATGACTAGAGAACCTGCATACCCACCACAACAGCATTCCTGGATCAAATATAACTCGATGGGATTAAGTTAAGAGGTAAAGTGCAACAATGCAAGTTGTAAGTTTGTAAAAAACTAAACCAGGGAAGCCCATCTTTTCATTAGTCAGTCATCATTAGTCAGGCAGGACAAGGGGGCCATTGTAATTCCCTCGTACTTAACACAACACACGCCTGTCACTCCTCCTTTTCATTACCTGCCACGTCGTTTTGTAGTTAATGAGTAGGGAACTACTGGCTGGAGATACACTTGCTTTTAATTGCATTGCAATGTAGATTTTTGTCATTTGTGTTCGTCCTTGGGAATTTAACACTGTCATCACATGATGCAATATCTTCATGAGCAGTAGGGGCAGTATGCAGGACAATATATATTCATTCATTCATTAATTATCACCTGCTTTATCCTTTATTAGGGTCGCGGTGGGGTTCCCCATGCCCATCCAGGGAAAAACGTCTCTGGCACTGGGCAGACCCAGGACAGGACGCCAATCCATCGCTGGGCACACACTCACTCACACATACACACTCTATATGGGGCAATTTTGAGAATTCAATTGACTTGATCCATGTTTTTGGACTGTGGGAGGAAACCAGAGAACCCGGAGGAAACCCACGCAGACACGGGGAGAACATGGAAACTCCACCCAGATGGGGATTCGAACCGGGAATCCCTAGTGCTGAGAAGAGAACGTGCTAACCACTAAGCCACCGTGCCGCCAAAATATATATTATATATACATATATATTAAAGGGAACACTTGGACCTTTGACCCTGGGCAAGTTGGGATACTTGTAAGTTGCTTTGGACAAAACTCTTTGGACAGACACTGGGGCCATAGTACAGGGTGGGACCGGGAATCAAACCTGTGACTTTCTGGTCAGAAGGCTGGTTCCTTAAGCACAAGCCTACCAACCAGGAACCTTTAGATTACCACATGGCCAGTGTCTTAAAAAAGTTTGGGCTAGAATTTGTAAAAATAGTGGCTCGGTGATTAAATGGTTATGAAATGTTAAGCTAGTAACCAAAAGGTTGAGGTCTCAAGCTCCTGACATGCCCCTAAGACCATTTCTGTAAGTCAGTCTGTATAATAATCTATTTTAAATGCTTTAAATGTAAATTAGAGATTTCTGTTGTGGGGACAGACAGGAGTAGCCATGAGTGCAACAGACAGTGACAGGGCATGTTAATCCTGGAGTTTTATTTCCGTGTTTAACAAGAGGCATGCAAACAGTATTTAAATGTGCTAAAGGAATTGTCATATTTAAAAAAAGAAATCTCAGCTTCTTCAACAAACAAAACCAGTCACAAGCTTTTCCTGCATCAGGTAGGGTTTAATAACCTCCCCATTTGCTTAGTTAAATCCAGGTGGTGACCTTTTATGGCCAGGGTGTGTATATGGGTGTGTATTATCTAATATATATCACTACAAGCAATTCTTTTGTTCAAAAGATCTTAAAACTCTGCATCCTTGAGACCTGCTATTAGCGCATACAGTAATAAAAATAAAAGACCCAAATTAAGGATGATGAGTAAATAAACTACATCTGTTAGGAGTATTTATATAAAACATTTGCCTTTTTTTAAAAAAAGCAACTTTCTTTATATACACCACATCGACTTAAGGTGGATTTCTGTTAGTATGTACTAACATCTATTAGTATGTACTGAGGACTGACAACATTAGAGATCTCTGTATACTGACTACACAACTATACAAATGGGACAAATTATATCAAGAGTGTTTGGTGTGATTGTTCTAATATTATGTCGACATGGAAACCTGCATACAAGGTTGTTTCAAAATCCAATTCTAAAACGAGACTAAAATGGGTGTCTACAACGTACGATGCTCTGGTGGATGATGACTTTGTTGAACAGGTTTGATCCCATAAGCCTTAAATGTGTTTTTGTTTATACAATAAATCTGTACTTAGTGCCTTATTGTTCCACAATTGCTTAAATTATCCATCCTGCAACATAGAACTTACTAGAATGGATAATCCCTTGTCTTCATGCTAAGCTTCAAAACTTAATTGGAAATCTATTAAATGACTTATGTAGGGAGTTGTGAAGCAAATTAGAATGAGTTTTATTAACAGAATGCATTAAAAGACAATTAAAAAACAGGTTTCGTTCCTTAAATTCGATTGGCTAAGCCAATTGTCCAGATATGACTAATATAATAATGCACCCCTCTGACCACTTCACATCTGTATAAATGCAAGATATAAAAAAAACTATATTTTAAATCGGGCGGCACGGTTACTTAGTGGTTAGCACGTTCGCCTCTCAGCGCTAGGGATTTCCGGTTCGAATCCCCATCTGGGTGGAGTTTCCATGTTCTCCCCGTGTCTGCATGGGTTTCCTCCGGGTTCTCCGGTTTGCTCACACAGTCCATGGACCAAGTCAATTGAGTTCTCCAAATTGCCCCATGTAGAGTGTGTTTGAGTAAGTGATTGTGTGCCCAGCGATGGATTGGCGCCCTGTCCTGGGTGTATCTGCCCAGCGCCCGAGACGTTCTCCCCTGGATGGGCATGGGGAACCCCACCGCGACCCTAATAGTGGATAAAGCAGGAGATAATGAATGAATGAATGAATATTTTAAATCGTAAAGTACAGATTTTTATAAAGAGTAAGACGATTCCTGATGACTGTTCGGTTTCGGTTGTTTTTTTTAAATTAAATTATGTTATGTAATATGGCCATTAGAGGGCAGTATTTGATTGTTAGAGAAACCGAAATCCTGCTATTCAGCAATCAGTGTTGACTGTAAAAAAAAAACATGGAAGACCAGTATTTTTGAAAGATTTTGTTTTCAATAAATGCATTTCTGAATTAATTTGTAACAGTTTTATAAAAGCAATAAGGTACTCGAGGTTTTGTATTATTGTGAATAAATTCACAATAGATCCACAATAGAAAAAAGATTTGACTTTGTACATTTTTGTAAAAGAACAGCTAAACAAACCTAAATCAGCACGCAGGTTTTCTTTGAGTTCCTAAAATGTACAAAATTGTAGTCGAGGTTTATAGTTTTATTCTCTGTCCACTTAAGGATCTGTCATAAACTAATATAATGAAGTGATACCAGAATGTATTGGAGCCCCAAATCCAGACCCACTACCAGACCAGATGGAGGGCCCACCGAGGCAGGCAGTGACAGCTAATTAGAAAGTGACTTATGGTGTTCAATCCCTCAGCGACAAAAAGCAGAGGTGTGCTCTGTATGTGGGTCTTCTAAGGATTAAAGGGTCGTGCGTAACTTAATCAAAAGAAAGGGCCGACAACTGTGTTTGCAACACACATTGTGAAACGGCTCTATGTGTGGTCGAGAGAAGACTGATCGGTCCTCCGGCGACTTGACTAGAGTGGCTAATTTGCCCATTTGGGATCAGATAAGATTTTATACGTGAGGTTTAATGGTGTTTCCCGCCTGGAAAGGCCCATCTGTCATTGTCCTTTCTTTTTGACAAGTATCATCCCTAACAGACCGGACCCAGACCCGATCTGTAAAATGAGCCGTTCCGCTTTAAACTGCAGTCCTCTCAGCTTTTCGATGTGCAGCTGGTTTGGATCAAGACATTTGGATGTAATATAGTGAGTACTAGAGGGCTGGATTAAGTAAACTAGGCCTCTATGCTGAGTTTATTAAAGCTACAGCATCAGAGGCCAAATGACCTTAAGAGTAAACATCTTATGGCAAATCCTGCTCCTTGCTGGTGGTGATTCAATGCATTCCAATAGCTAAAAGCCCCAACTGTATTTAAGTCATGTGTAAAATGGTTCAGGGCCAATGACAGAGACATTATACTGTACATGTGAACAGGCAAGAGAGAGAGAAAGAGCTGCTGATGGCTCAATTGTTCGAATCTTGGCAGCAATGGCAGCAGCAGGCCTTCAAAGCACTAATCTTATTAGTGAATAAGAGGCCAGACAGATGGACACAGGGAGCAAAACGGTGGAGAATACCCAGAATGGGACGGGGGGGACCCAGAAAACTCAAAGACCAAGAAAAAAAAAGTTTAGAAGTGAAATAAAAAGAACTAGAATCTTAGAAATAAGACGTAAAAACATAACATGGACTCTTTTTACCAATCCCTCAAATACATTTTTAAGGAATGACAGTGTGACAGGAAAGGTACACCTTCATGTAATGTAATAATTCATGTAATAAACTTCATGTAATAATTCTTCACGGATGGTTTATTATATGTTCTGCCCAAAACACAATCAGTGTGTCTCTTGCTATTCCCTTAAAGAGCCAGGTGGCGCTCTGAATTTGGCAGCTACCTGGACTTAATGCACTCCATGAGGTTCTCCATTTGACAACCCACAGTATAGTGTAGACTATGGATCTTTATTCTCTGTACAAATGCAGTCAGATTGAATAGCGTTCAGTGGCGTTGGACAACTGCACAGCTGATAATATTAAGACACTTTTTCAACGGCATCATGAAGAAACTGTGGCATCCCGGTAATGAAGGGGATTACTCTGAGCCGTTGCGTGTCTGTATGGTGGTGCTGATTTTAAAGCCGTACTGTGACTTGTGAAGATCTAATTCAAACGGATACCGATGTGCTGCTTGAGGGAACGAGGGAAAGAGGTTGGGGGTTTGGAGCGCTTTTCAGTAAGACTAACCAGTAATCACAAACACACACACACACACACACACACACACACACACACCTCTAATCTCTTTGGAATTCCCCTTACATGCTGAAACATTTATTCATTGAATGAGCCCTTGCTTTTTAAACTGAGCTTCCTTTACCATGCCATTGTCACAGACAGACAGACAGACAGACAGGTGGATGGGTGGATACTAATTAATCCAGTCCCCTAATCAAACAATCATGGAGTGCAATGCAATAAATGAATAAATATAAAGTAGATAAAGTACTTATGCACACTGTGGCAGGAGCTCAGTGTCATACTGCCTAATGTGCCAGGCAGTTTTAATAATTAACAATATCTAATGCATAATCCCATTCTTGCAGCTCGTGGTTGATCTCTCTCCCTGTGCCATGTGATGTTGCATCTTATAAATGGCACACCCGTTCATTGGGCAGAGTCGCGTCAGCTGCGTTAATTATCTCTTATTATAATCCAATGCAGACACTTTGTCCTCTTTCCTGACACACATACATTTTCAGAATCTGAGAATACATTGACCATGGCATGGTTGTTGGTGCCAGATGGGTTTGTTTAAATATTTCTTTATCTGGTAATGCTTTATCTGGTAATGCTGGTCCAAAGCCAAAAAGATTGTGGAAGACTTCAGTCAACCTCACAACAAGCTCTTCACTCTATTGCCATCAGGAAGGCATTTTCGTGGCCTGAAGGCAAACACAGAGAGGATGAGGAGGAGTTTCTTCCCAACGATTCGGACCCTGAACCAGGACAAAACGGACACAATCCCACCCACAACACCTTCATAACTCTGACAACTTTTAACCCTGCACTGCATTACTTGCACATAAATGCACAAGTCACTTTGATCATAATTTATAAGACCATTTTAGTTTATATCTGTTAAAGTGCCATAATTGTACAATTGTACACTCTTCTTTCTAAAATTTAAATTGCACAGTGTAAATAAATTTTTTCATTTTTTCATTCATTATCTTCTGCTTTATCCTCTATTAGGGTCGCGAGGGGGGGGGGGGTTCCCCATGCCCATCCAGGGAAGAACGTTTCGGGCGCTGGGCAGATACACCCAGGACAGGGCGCCAATCCATCGCTGGGCACACACTCACTCACACAAACGCACTCTATATGGGGCAGATTTGAAGAACTCAATTGACTTCATCCATGTTTTTGGACTGTGGCAGGAAACCGGAGAACCCGGAGGAAACCAACGCGGACACGGGGAGAACATGGAAACTCCGTGTAAATACATATTTCATTCTGTTTTTATTTTATCTTTATTCTATTTTACTTATCCTTTTCAACAAATGTTACCTTTATGTGGAGATGTCAGGAAAGAATTTCACTGCTGGCTGTACCATGTATATCATGTGACCAATAAAGCTGTTTTTTTTTTTGGTGATCTAGCATTTTCACATGGGGGAGTACAGAGCAAACTGGATCAGTATGTATGTGAAGAAACAACAGAAGTACAGTCTGTAATTATAGAACTACAAAGTTCATATATGTGATACGTGGAGCTGGAAGGAATAGAAGTGTAACTAACAAAAGTGCAATGTACAGTTGTGGTGAAACAATCAGGTACCGTACATGGACGGAGGGACGCAGCTTGTTTGTGTTTGAGCGTGTCTATCTCACACAGTCCTGCTAATCTACTTAAGCTGATCTCCTCTAATGGGTTCACCAAGGACATGTGTGGTGGTGTTGTGGGGTGCAGGGGAAACTATTCATCTGCTCCCCAGCCATTTAAAGCTTTATAGACTTTAAGCCCAGTTTGGAGCAAACCAGATGTGCATGTTTCCATAAAACAGCATTGTTAAGAACGTAAAGTCTCCCTCGCAGAGCGACGCTGTCCGGATAAGCCGCCTCTCTCTATTTCACTCCTTGCAGGGTGTTCAGACACTTGTGGCCTTATAGCCCATAATCCTGAACTGTCTCTTTTTAAGAAGATTAAAGTGAAACTGTGATCAGTCACTCAAGCAGAAAGCGTCCTAGTTGTCTTACCTCCATCCGTGCATGCGCAATCCGGGACATTGCTCTCCACATCGCATGCAGGGCTGCCCTCTGTCAGGATCCTCCTCCTGGGAGAGACAGAGGGAGACGTTATAAATAAAAGCCGGCAATATTGAAGACGTATGCTGCTGCTGCCTCCTCCCCAATAATGGTAAACGTCTGTGCCGAGCATCCAGCGGAACCACAGAAATGAAACACTCAGGTCTAATTTGCATTTGGTTTCATTGAACTGCTATTGTCTGTTGAACGTTATATAATCTGCTGGAATTATTGGTATGAGCTCCAAAAATATTGTGATGTGGAATTGTTCTTTATTAGTCTTTAATGTAAACCAGCCTTACGTCCAGCAACCTCTTCAACAACCTCCAGATTCTGCAGATCATAAACCAGTCATGCTTATCAGCATATGCTAAAAGTACAATCCATCTGCTGCAAACATCTTGGTGGCAGATACCACTGGACACCTTTAGGAGTCTAGTTGAGTTAACCACTCAATGGAAAAGATCTGTTTTAGCAGCTATAGGGAAATTAACTTAATATTGAAGGTCATAATATTGGTCTTAATGTTATGGCTAGTTGGTTTTGGACTTTGGTTAGTGCGTTATTCCTATCCCAGTAGGGTCACTAAGGTGTTTAAATGAAACTACAGCAGCACTACTGCGCCAAATCCCCCTCACTGCACCAGTGTAAAATGATACCTGTTCTGTGATGGTCCTGAAAAACAGAGAACAGAGAACCAACAGTGGGCTAACAACAAACAAAACAGATGAACTAGAGTCTGTAACTGTAAAACTACAATTGCCATCTATTTGGTGAGTGGAGGAAATAGACAATGGAGCAAGAGGTGGGCGTGTTTTCTGGTACAAGCAGGTAGACATTCCTAATTTTGAGAAAGTTTCATCAAACCCTCCAATAACTCACAGAGCTTGGTGTAAATCCCAATGCCATTAGCATGTGGTGAACGGCAAGTGTTTAGCTTGTGGTATGAAAGAAAAGGCTTTTCTACACTCCACCTTACAAATGCTTTAATGACAGAGATGTAGCATCGCTCGACCTCAGAGCCTCCAATCCTTAAGCCACGTTATCCTCCTGCTTATTGTTACGGCTGATTACTAAAGAGAGGTAGATATGTTTATTGTCATTACTGAGTTATGATGAAACATTTAAATGGCACTAAAGGAAGGAAATGAATGGATGCCACTCCCTCGTCCTCTTTCCCTCCTCTCTAATTTTCCCCTTGGTCATCCTTTTACCTTTGATCCCACTTTAATACCCATAATAGTCCATTTGCTTCTCTACATATTTTGTTAGTCCCCTAACAGAGACCCCATCAAATGTATTATTGGAGTGGCAGATGATTCTTCGCATTGATCAACTGTATCCAGCTACCAGCATCAGTGTTATAGGATGATCTTATACTTTTGGGATCTCTTTTTAGTTGGGTGCTGTGGGCGAGTGTTTATGGTGTTGGGTTATCAATCTGAAGGTTGGAGGTTAAAATCCAAGGTCCACTGACGTTACCAAAGTAGGTCCTTGAGCAAGACTCTTAACCCTTATTGCTCCAGAGGGCGCTGTATCATAGAAACCAACAAGTTTGGATACTAGTAAGTCACTTTAGATAAAAGCGTCCTTCTCTCTGGGTGTAGTTTCCATGTTGTCCCTGTGTCTGTGTTGGGTTCTCCGTTTTCTGCCCACAGTCCAAAAACATGGATCCAAAGTGAATTGGCTGCTCTAAATTGTTTATATATAAATTTCCCCTTAATACTGTGTGTTTTGTGACTGTGTGAGTGTGTGCCTATTGATGGATTGGTGTCCTGTCCTGGGTGTATCTGCCCAGTGCCCAAAATGGTCCTCTCATGACACTAGTAGAGGATTAAGAGGAAGATAATAAATGGATGGATTCGCCAGACCGATGACACATCGTGTTTTTGAGTCTCTGAGTTTTTGAGACTCTGTCACCACAACCAAAATAGAGGTCAAATGCTTATGTGTTACATTTTGCAAATATCCTTGGTAAGTCTATAAAATTATATAGCTCACCATAGCCATTTTTGTAGTGTAAATGTGCTCGTTTTAAAAAAAAACACACTTTCTACCATTTCCCACCTGGTATCAATTGAACATGGACCATAAAAAGGAATCTGGCTTTGGTCCCAATGACCTTAAGCGAACAGAGCGTCCTAGCGTCGTAAACATTTTTACAAGTATGGAAACCAAGGACTAAGTAGACATACTTTATGTCCACGAAAGCAGGATATGCAGTTTTTTTTTTTAAATCATCAGCCATCTTTTCTTAAATTCTTCTCAAAAATAAACCAAAAACAAGCCATAAAGTAAAGAACTAGTTCCTCCACACAGGCAGTTCCAGATCCTTCACATGCCGAGACACAGGTGTTTGTGTCAAAACATGCCGCTGGAGCTCGTAAAAGCTAAAACATAGGCTTCGAACCGCCCAACGGCCCAAACGATGTGAAAGTGTGAGGCGTACTCTCAGGGACAGAGTTCTGAAACAGGGTCTCAACGTCGTACTGCGTTTAAACCAGCGTGCTGAGAAGTGTAGCTGAAGGCGGGAGGCATCATTTGGCTTTGTGGAGCTGCCTATTGTTAGGGAATGCTTTGAGCACACCATTACCGTAGTGCGCTGGAATTTATGTCGCCTATTCAAGTTGGGACGCTTCCCAAGGCTTACGAGATATAATGCAGGTCTTAGGGTGAATTTCCCGAAACCTTTTCAAACAATCAAAAGGTTTAGGTTGATGAATACATCCTGGAGTTTAATGCATACTCATAAGTGAGAACACGTTTCTTTTTGATAAGTTCCACTAACCATAAAGATGGACTTTGTAGTTCTAAAATTCCAGATTGTAGTCCATCAGTACATACTGTGTTCTCTGTTCTAATGGTCAGGACCCCAATCATACCACCACAGAGCAGGGATTATTTGGTGGGTGCATTATTCCTATCCCAGCAGTGTCAGTGAGTCCTTTAAATGAAACTACAGCAGCACTGCTGCACTAACCCCCCCTCACCGCATCAGTGTCCCTGCAGAACTAACAATAAACAATCCACCACCCAAATGATACCTGTGCTGTGATGATCCTGACCAACAGAGAACCAACAGGGGACTAACAAAAACAGAAAACAGATGAACTACAAAGTCTATTTATATGGTAAGTGGAGGAAATAGACAACAGAGCAAAAAGGGGGCGTGTCCAAACTTTTTTCTGGTACTACATGAGCGGAACCAGACGTCCACATTGAATCGTTTCAGATTCCAATGGCGCTGCCCTCTTCAGCAGCTTTACCAGGCTTTCAGTCCGAGCTCAAAGCACCCATGGACAGTTCTTATTTTCCAGAGATCTAATTAACTTAAGTTCATCTGCTACGCTGCCAGATGGTGGGCTGTGCTTCATCACGCTAACGAGTGCGACTCATAATGCTGGACTTTATGGCTTCAGCAGTACACCGACCCCATAAACTTTACCTCTATGGTATATAGGGTGTTTTCATTTACTGAACACTAATGGTTTGAACACTGCAGTATGTGGTTTCAAGTCTTTAGGTGTTGATACACAATACCAATGATGAAGAACAAATTCTCTAATCAGCTTTACAGTGTTTGAAGTCTGATCCCCTTGAAAAACAAGCCAAAGTGGCAGGGAAAATCCACAAACTAGTGTTTTTAATGAAAAATAGACTACGGCTCAGTGGGGGGGCTCATCCTCCTTGAGCGGCAGTGCAGCATCAACAGTGCAAGACATCCATTTAAATAGAATAAATAGATTCCATCCATCCACCATCTTCCCCATAATCCTATATTAGGGTTGTGCAGTGGGGGGACGCCATCCATTCATTCATTCATCATCTTACACTTTATCCTATATTAGGGTCGAGGGGGGGGGTTCCAAATGCCCATCCAGGGGAGAATGTCTCAAGCGCCGGGCAGACACACCCAGGACAGGGCGCCAACCTATCACTGGGCACAGACTCACTCACACAGACACACTCTATATGGGGCAATTTGGACACCTCAATTGACTTGATCCATGTTTTTGGACTGTGGAAAGAAACCGGAGAACCCGGAGGAAATACACGCGGACACGGGGAGAATATGGAAACTCCATCCAGATTGGGATTCGAACCGGAAATCCCTAGTGCTGAGAGGCAAACATGCTAACCACTAAGCCACCGTGCCGCCGGATGCCATCCAGAGAAGAATATTTTGGGTGCTGGGAAGATACATCCAGGACAGGATGTTGGGCAGAAACTCACTCATTCACTTTTACACACAATATATAGGGGTAATTTCATTCACTCATTTATCTACTGCTTAATCCTTTACTGTGGTTGCCAGGGGGTTCCACATTCCCATCACACACACACACAAACACACTCTATATGGGGCAATTTAAAGCAACCAATTCACATTAAATCCATGTTTCTGGACTGTTGATGCCGCCTGGCCGCTCAAGGACGATGAGTAGTCCCCCACATAGCCTCGGTCCACACAAGCATACTTCCTTACAACAATTTCTTGCCGCGGTCGCCTCTGCTTGCGCTTTGGGGGTTCAGGTTCAGAACGTTGTAAAGCTGCTTGGTGAGAAAGTGTATGTTAAATAAAAGGAAGTCGAACTTTCTTCCCTCCTTCGGTAAACTTTAACCAGTTCTTGTAGGTGGGGCTGAAAACACTGATTCAACTCTTTAGGAGTGGCTTCTGCATTTTTAGGCCGTATTTCAGTCATTAATCAAACTCGACAATCCGGTGCTTTATTATGTAAAAGCTAAACGCTCCAAATTCTTTTCTTAACTCAAAACGCAGCAGGACTTTGTTCGAGGGCTCGGCGTTAGTGCTGGTGTGTTAGGGAGCAATATAGAAGGAAGGAAAGGCAGCCTCTCGCGGCGAAAAGCAAGAGATCTATGGAAACGTGGGATTAAACAAACACCGCCAGGCCGACCAGCGACCTCTGTCAGGATGAGAACGCGGTCATTGACTGCTGAAAGGCTGAGTGCCACTGAGTGTGAGAGGAGAGGCGAGTGGGAGGGCAACTAGTTTCAGCTGCCTTCTTGCTACTAAACGTTTAATAACTTCAGTCTTATAAAACCGGTGCGAGAGACAGGGAGAGCTGCATTTCTGTTCCCTCTCTCGCTCTCTCTTTTTTTTCTCCTCCACACCTGCTCGCAGTCACAGCTATAAATCTTCTGCATGGCATTTAAATAATGTCACGCACCAGAAACCTCAAGCTCAACTGTACTGAATAGTCCCATGGATAAATAGCCAATATAAGGACCTGAATTGGAACTCACCTCCTATAACCAAATTCAGGTGTTTAAATTAATCCCATGGCCACAGTTTCATATTCAAGTATTGAGTCCCGCATTCAGGACATCTGTATCAATCCTACTGAGTGGGAACAGTTTGGAGATGCCTGTGCTTGAATACACACAGCAAAGTCCTGAATAGCTGGGGGGGGGGGGGGGGGTTTCTTGTGTGAAGGAATTTGACGGACTTGCACAGATCCCTCTTTAACCCATCACATGGATAAATGGGCAAATATATCCACAGTAGGGATCAGACAATTTAGCGTTTTTGCAATTAATCACGATTAAAAGCATTACCATATTATTATAATTTAATATTTTGTGTAAACATTTAGAAAAAGGGTGAACTCAGGACTCTGGGCACCAACTCCCACACATTCACTTCCACACACAATATAGAGGCAATTTAGATGGGGCAATTTAGAGGAGCCAATTCGCCTTTAATCCATGTTTTTGGACTGTGGGAGGAAACCAAAGAACCCGGAGGAAACCCACACAGACAAGAGAATTGGGATCCAAACCTCCGCAGCGCTGAGAGGCAGACAGACGTGCTGACCGCTATGCCACCGTGCCGCCCACAACAGATTATCCAATTCAGCTAAACACATCTTACAGAAATATAACCAACTGAACATGAATCATTATTGCATGCGAATCATTTGTCCTTAGTGCGATACACTTGACTCATGATTCGTTCTCACTATAAGGGTTCAGTGAGGCTACATATGGAATTATTTTTCTAAGTGCTTATTCAGGCTTTCGGTGGTTTAAACCCTGACGGCAGGGCACATGCTATCTTAGTCCTCATTAAGTCTCTGACCTTTGTTTAAATTAGGATTGGATGAGGTTCAAAGGCGGGCGGTGTAACGCCCAACAAGCACCATTCCTTTACCCAGCCAACTTGTGAGCCGATACGGCATAACTACAACATCAAGCACGCATGTACCAAGCCTAAACGCTCTTAAACTGCAAATCACTCTGAGCATTGACATAAATCACAAGCTGGAGGATCTCTGATACGAGCGCCGAGCCGAGGTTGCGCTCCTGTGTTCAGTGACGTGTCTCAGCAGGACCTGTGGTAAAACGCTGAGAACTTTTCGGCTGACCTTGATGTGAAGTTTCCTGTTTCCCGCCCTATAGGTTCTCAGAGACTCGTGTTTATCTATGATAAGCCTTTGCTAAAGGTAAAACAGTTGCCCGGGCTGAAAACCTAGAGACACGGTTTTGTGAGTTGAAGGTAGATAGCCGCGAAGCTTTGACTGTGAGACAGGATGCTCCTGACGATTTTTTCCTGTCCGCACCCTCGGGAAATATTTCCTCCCCACAGTCACCTGACTGGAGCAGAATCTCTAAATCTGATACTGTAACAATAGTTTGACGTAATGCTCGGAACAAAAACAAGCATGATGCTGATTGGTGCGGGACTCCATCACTGAGGCCATTATATCAGCCGAGCTGGTTACATATTTACAGGCCGAATGTTAAACATGAGCCATGAACCTCTTCTACTTTCGAAGTTTTACCCACTGGCTTAAAAAGCTTTCCTCCCACAGTCCAATGGATTCAAGGTGAAGTGGCTGTGTGCATGGGACCTCCCCCTGCGACCCTATTAGAGGATTAAGTGAAATATGATAAGATGACATGTAGGGGGTCCCCAAATTTTGAGGGCAGATACACCCATATCAGGGTCCCAATCCATCACTGGACACACACTCACTCACACACACACACACACACACACACATTATAACGGCAATTACCATCCATTATCTTCCGCTTTATCCTATATCAGGGTCGTGGGGTTCCCATGCCCATCCAGGGGAGAACGTGTCGGGCGCTGGGCAGATGCACCCAGGACAGAGTGCCAATCTATCACTGGGCACACACTCACACACACAAACACACTCTACATGGGGCAATTTGGAGAATTCAATTGACCTTGATCCATGTTTTTTTTTGGACTGCGGGAGGAAACCGGAGAACCCGGAGGAAACCCACAAGGACATGGGGAGAACATGGATGAGGATATCGAACCGCAAATCCCTAGCACTGAGAGGAGAACATGCTAACCACTAAGCCACCGTGCCGCCCTAACGGCAATTTAGAGCAGCCAAATTATTTTAAAATCAATGTTTTTTGACTGTGGGAGATCAGAGGAAGCCCACGTGGACATGGGGTGAACATGGAAACTCCCACTGGATCCCCATTTCTGAAATGCTGACCTGCTAACCACAGCCACTGCCCTTCACATTTGTTTAATAACAATATATATATTTAAAATAATCGTTTTTTAATCAATAAATTAAAACAGTTGGGCGGCACGGTGGCTTAGTGGTTAGCACGTCCCCCCCCCCCCCCCCCCCCCCCCCCCCCCCCCCCCCCCCCCCCCCCCCCCCCCCCCCCCCCCCCCCCCCCCCCCCCCCCCCCCCCCCCCCCCCCCCCCCCAAATATTGTTACTATTTTGTCAGATGACGTTTTAATGCTCATATTAGTTATATTTAAATATATTTACACGTGACCAGTTCACTGTACCCTTAACTTCCAAAAAAGTCTGCAGTCAGATGAAGTATCGGATCGAAACCCGTAACCCGCTTTATTACCAACTCTATTACAAACTTTATTACCAACTTTATTATAATCTTTATTATAAACGTTATTATAAACTCACCGATCGGTTCGAGCGGCGCTTCTTGGAGCCGCGCGTGAACATGTCGCTGCCCGCCGCGCGTCTCCAAATCCAACGCAAACTTTAATTCACGCGCCGTGGGTCGATCCACGCGCGGATCCTCGCGCCGACTCCCTCGTGGGCTGTTCTCCTCCCCACGAGCTACCACGCCGGAATCCGGGACGCCATCCTGCGAGCGGGCAGAGGCAGCAGCCGCGCGAGGTGAACGCGCCGTGAAGAAGTAAACGGGCTACACCTACCCAACTGCCCTTACCCCGGGGAACGGGCACGCGCGCGCTCGAGCAACTAAATGAGGGGGGGAGATTCCGGGGACAAGCGGTGAAACTGAGACTGCCACCTTCCGAATGAAACAATGGAGATCAGGTCGAAAGTTTAAAGACGTTTTTATTCTGCGCTTTAAAGTTATTGTTTGGGTTTGAAGCTCCTGTACGTGACGCCGGGGAATGTGTGGATTTGGAGACACCTGTGGTTAAAACGTGTAACTACAATCCGCTCTGGGAATCTGAGGAGTACAAAACGAAAACATGGATTGGGAATGTGAGAGGATCTGTAGAAATCCATCCATCCATCCATTATCTTCTGCTTTATCCTGTACTAGGGTCGCGTGGGGGTTCCCCATGCCCATCCAGGGGAGAACGCTTCGGGCGCTGGGCAGATACACCCAGGACAGGGTGCCAATCTATCACTGGGCACACTCACCCAAACAGACATACACAAACACACTCTACATGGAACAATTGTTTTTGGACTGTGGGAGGAAACCGGAGAACCCAGAGGAAACCCACATGGACACGGGGAGAACATGGAAACTTCACCCAGATTGGAAATCGAACCAGGAATCCCAAGTGCTGAGAGGCGAACGTGCTAACCACTAAGCCACCGTGCCGTCCCAGTAGAAATCCTGAAAGTAAAATTCATAAGTTTAACACCAGAACAGAACATTGGGAATCCAATGACATAGCAGTTTGCGGATTGTGGACACAAAAAAGGATTTTTTTTTCACGCTGTAGGGCAGAAGTGCTAAATGCTGTGCTGCTGTGCCATTATGCTTTTAAGAGGGGTATGTATTGTTGCACTCACAGTGCCTGTCCCAAGTCTGGGTAAATAGCAGGGTTGCCTCAAGAAGGGAGACTATGCGAAAGATCTTCACTGTGGTGCCCCCTAATGGGAGCAAGCTGAGGGATCAGTGTCAGAGAGTCTACTAAGACTGCACTTTACTCCTACCTTAGTTAAAAGACCCTCTGTATCTGGTTAGTGGTGTTCATCAGGTGTTGAAAAGCAGCCAACTGGAGCTTACAGATTTACAGAAGATAAAATTCTGCTGCCAACATCTTGGTGCCAGATACCACAGCACACCTTTAGGAGTCTAGTGGAGTCCATGTCCCGATAAGTTTTAGTTTTGCAGCTATAATAGCTTCAGCATCTCTTAGCAAGTCTTTCTGCAAGCTTTCAGAGTGTGTCTATGGAGATCTTTTTGGAGATCAGAGTTCAATGTTGAAGTGGAGGGCCTATTTGCAATGTTCTAGTTACCACCCCAAAGTGTTGAGTGGGGTTACACTCAGGTCTCTGTACAGGCCTTAATTAACCACGTTGTACATTTGTCATGTGGCAAGAACAAATGGCCCTTCCCTAAACTGTTAGAAGCATACAAATGTCCGGTAAGTCTGGCTAGGTCTGAACAACCACCTTAATGCGCTTACTGTTCTTACCGGTCTGTGTTGTAATTGTGTTGTGTTCCAGTAAGACTGTAATCTTACCCTTGCTCATTATCTCCATTAAAACGCGGTGAGAGAACAAAATGTTCTCCAACTAAATGTGTAAAAGGTCTTACAATCCCCTAATACGCCAGTGAATGGCGCCATCTTGTGTTCAACTATGAATATGCAGAGTCCTGTGCGAAACTTAGGAAAGTTCTCGTTATTTTTTTTTCTCATCATATTTTTAGATGAACCCTGAGACAGAATGATTTAGATTAAACTAAATTAGAATAAAATACGATCAGACAGACAGACAGGTCGATGCAACTGACAGACACAAAGATTAGAGTGGACAAACAAGATTAGAACAAATAGAAAGATTAGATTAGATTAGATTGGACGGATAGATTACATTGCATTAAAATTCACAAATAGACAGAAATACAGATAATGACGTTCTTGGTGGGCTGACCTTGTTTAATAAACCAATAGATGGCGCCATCTTGTGGTTAAATAAAAACATGCATGATGTCTTAAGCATCATTAGTTAGAGCGATTGATTAATGAAATGCTGGGATTAGAGTTATTGCATACAAGTATGGTTTTGATGGATTTGGACGAAGAGATTCTAGAACATCGAAACTCCACCCAAATCGAGATTCGAACCTGGATCTATCTCCATGTCCATCCAGGGGAGAATGTTTCAAGGGTCGTCCTGCATGGGGAACAAATATCCATCCATTATCTTCTGCTTTACCCTCTGCTAGGGTCGCGGTGGGGGGTGTTTTTTCATGCCCATCCAGGGGAGAACGTCTCGGGCGCTGGGCAGATACACCCAGGACAGGATGCCAATCTATGGCTGGGCACACACTCACTCACACACTCCATATGGGGCAATTTGGAGAACATGGAGACTCCACTAAACCACCATGCTGCCCGGGGAACAAATATGATAATAATGAAAATAATAAAGTTTCATTTAAATGAATACGCTGCAAAGCTGTTGAACCCATTTTGACACAAAGCGCTCTTGTCAACATGTTTGAGTGATAAACCTCACACATTAAAATGAGGTTACAGTATTTTTATTGTGCATTACATAAAAAACCCATTAGAAAACCGACAACAAAACAAGCATTAAAGCCTCTTTCTTTGAGGGAAAAACTGAAAAAAGCAAAAGAGATAAAGATCCTGAGGTTGCAGTTGTTTGGTGAAGCGTCACCTTGTTCAGGTGTTACAGTGAAACAAGGCTACTTTTAACTAACTATTAATTGTAAAAAAATAACTCAGCAGGCCATAAAAATGCAAACTGTAACATAATTAAGCAGAAAAACTTCATTAATATTATATATATATAAATAAATATGAAAGTAACTGGCAACACTTTCTATGAATCTGGTATTCATTTTACCACTTAAGCCTTAAATAAAAGCCTTTGTTCAAGTAGATGTTTATAAAGAACAAGAATAAGCCCTCCTAACATGCGCTGGGTAAAGTGTTTTCATTTATTACATCTATGAAGAAGACTGCATTATTAGTACATTATGCCTTATAAAAGATTATATACATGCTCTTTACAAATTTAAAATCCAAAGAATCCAAAATTAAATGTCTAATGCATAATGACAATTTGTGTTATAAAGCCTTCCATCATATTGTTATAAGTGTATGTGTAATGATGAACATTATGTACATTAAAACTTATTCCAAATTATATGGATACTTTAAAAAGCTAAATAAAATGTATTCATAAAACATTATGAATGCCAGATTCACAAAAAGTGTTACCAAGTTATTTTTTTGAAACTATTCACTCGGATTGCAGAGAAAAGTATTATTACACTCTCACGCCAACATCAGATTAAAACCAGTCATCCAAATCGATTTAATTATTAAAGAACCTCATTAAACTGCTTAGTTAAATGTTTTAACATTGTCAGTTTTAGTAAGTGAATGCGCAGCGTGGGGGGGGGAGGTGGGATTGGTTTGGGGGGGGGTCGCTTAATATAATTATGAGAATCCTACTCGCAGTAAAGCACCTTAAAACTGTAATTAATTTGATGTAACACTATGTTAGTGAGGAGAGGTTACTATGGCAACATCTTCTCTTGCAATCTGGTACAGTACTTCTGAGTTTAAAAGTCTGGTAAGTTTCAACGTTAATCACACGTCCAGTGAAGTCCTTTTCCCTACCAGAACCATATCAGCAGGGGAACCAGGACATGTCTTTACTGTCGTCTGTTGGATCAGAACCACAGCGTTTCCTATAACAGATGGCGTCTTGTACAGGGCAGATATTAAAACGGGTTTATTATAGTGCGTGGTTTAACATTCCCTTTATAGCTTTTATTTTTCCTCCATGTTGCTTGACACCTTAACAAAGTTCACAATTCCCTCATCGCGTAGCATCTTCAAAAATTGCCCATGTCTCATTCTTGGGTCCAAGTTTCCCAAGCAGGGCCTGCTTTGTGTTTTCAAGCATCTGTGGAATGAAAACAAGGTTAATAGATGAAGCAGTTTAGATGATGTGACACAAAATGCCAATATATAAAGTATATAAATGTTCTGAATCTATCTATACACAATATCATACAAAAGTTTGGACATTGCCTTACTGTGAGATACACTGTACAAACCATCTGTTTGTGGACTCCAATAGTATCACCACAGAGCAGGGATTATTTGGTGGGTGCATTATTCTTATCCCAGCAGTGTCACTGATGTGTTTAAATAAAATTACAGCAACACTTCTGCACCACAACCCCCTCACCACATCAGTGTCACTGCAGAACTGACACTAAATAATCCACCACCCAAATGATGCCTGTTCTGTTATAGTCCTAACAATAGAGAACCAACAGGGGACTAACTAGACTCGACACACTAACACATAATTGTTGCAGCCCAACTGTAATAGTTTCCGGAAGCTTTGCATACTTGAAGTTGTTGACTGTGCTGCAGAACTCTTAAGTTCCTTATAGGACAAGTAAGCGTCGTAACCGAAAACGACTGCGGCAAAAAGTCCAAAAACCTGTGAGAGATAACAGAGTTATATTAAAATCTCTTTTTTAACATCCCACTGATTAATATTTACTAATAATATTCACTTTGTAAAATTGCATTAAACTACCAAACATTGTCATTATGAAAAATTTAAGTCATGAAGTTGTTGTAATGTGTATTTTTGGCACTCTGGGTCTAAGTGCAAGTGACTGTGGTATCAGATGCGAAATGTAAAGAAGAAAACTATAAATAAATAAGAAATCAAACTAAAAATGTGGACCCACCCCGCCAGCGATGCGCGCTCCGTCTCCTGTTCCGTTGATCACACAGATCAGAGAGGTGATTAAGTACAGCAGTGACCCGATGACAGCACGTATCATATCCTAACAGATCCAAAACAGAACAGTGTTAGTTTCTGTCCATCATTAAACACGTTATAATGTTATAATTACCAACATCTCAACAGAATCAATGAGGATGAACAGTGCATGTGTGTAGACGGCTTTACTCACACTCCAGATCCAGTGGATAACCTTGAACTGTTTGTCAAGCTCCATCATGAAGACGATGAAGAAAACAACGCAAAACACCAGCTCACATATAGCAATTCCTGAGTAGCCTGAATGAGATGATGCTGCATAGCAGATGAGGATGATGAAGCTCACAAGCTATAAAGAAGGGTGACAATACATTAGTCTACATGCTGTAAAGCAATTTACAAGAAATATTTAAAAAATAATCTATTCATTGCATTCCTTTATTTTCAGCTTTTAAAATTGGTGACGGGCGGCACGGTGGCTTAGTGGTTAGCATGTTTGCCTCTCAGCACTAGGGATTCCCGGTTCGAATCCCCATCTGGGTGGAGTTTTCATGTTCTTCCCGTGTCCATGTGGGTTTCCTCCGGGTTCTCCGGTTTCCTCCCACAGTCCAAAAACATGGATCAAGTCAATTGAGTTCTCCAAATTGCCCAATATAGAGTGTGTGTGTGAGTGAGTGTGTGCCCAGCGATAAATTGGCACCCTGTCCTGGGTGTATCTGCCCAGCTCCCGAAATGTTCTCTCCTGGATGGGCATGGGGAACCACGACCCTGATATAGGATAAAGCGGAAGATAATGAATGAATAAAAATTGGTGACAATTAGCAGCTTTAAATTAAACCGAGGAACCAACTAAACGACAGTATAAACAATCATGATTGATAGGCAGGGTGGCACAGTGGCATAGTGGTGTGCACGTTCGCCTCTTAGCTGGGGATTGAGGTTCGATTCCCGACCTGGGTGGAGGTTCCCAGTGTGAGTTTCCTCTGAGTTCTCCAGCTTCCTCCAGATTGGCTGCTCCAAATTGCCCCTATCAAAATTTTCCCTATAAAGAGTGTGTGTCGGTGTGAGTGCATGAATGTGTGCCCACAGAGAAATTGGCGCCTAGCCCTGAATGTATCTGCACATATCTTGTGTTACCAGTAGCAACACCCAGCAGTGCTGCCAAACCATCAGGGCCAACCATGTGTTCCAAGGTGACGGTCAACAGCTGTGCTTTAAATTCCACATCTCCCTGGGAGTTTGAACCTTTTAAACCTTCCTTCGTTTTAATTACCAAACTGCAGTGCAGAAGCAGAAAGAGGTGCAGGACCACGCTATTCCTGCTGCACTTTGTACCATGTGTTTGGAAGGGGGTTGGGTGTGAATGAGGCTTCCCAGGTTTCACACCAAGAGTCCATAACCCTGCTAACCCAAGAAGCTCCATTCACCTCAGACTCTCACATTACTTCATTCATGCATTATTGCTAATCTTAGAAACTGAAGCAACTGTCGTGTTGAAAAGTATGGAGACTCATAAAAACTTATTTAGACATTTACCAGCTGGTTCCAGTTCTTTAGGGTCCACAGTAAATGAAACAAAATAAAGAGAACATATTCCTCTATTAGGGTTCCCCATGCCCATCCAGGGGAGAACGACAACCATTACTGGGCATACACTCACCCACACAGACACACCATATAGGGGCAATTTAGAGCAGCCAATTCACCTTAAATCCATGTTTTTGGACCGTGGAAGTAAACCGGTGCGCCTGGTGGATACCTACACAGACATGGGGAGAACATGGAAACTTCACCCAGATCGGGATTTGAACATAGATCCACAGTGCAGAGGCAGACGTCCTGACCACTACACCACCATGCTGAACCATATGTCCATGTTAATATGTAAAATCAGAGCCACAAATGTTTATAACCTTTAAAGTTTATAATCACACAGCGGGCATGGTTTAAAAGTCCAACCGTCCATTTCTAATCTCTTACATATGGCTTCAACACACATTCAAGCGTGAAAACTGCAGATTTGGGTTTCTATGCACCTCTTTTACACTCCAACGGGCATAAACATTCCCAAGTTCTCAGTCATGAATTCAAGCGAGCATTCCTCTGGATCCATCCGTCTAAACTTGACGCCAGCACACGGTGAGCTCGTAAATTCCCCCGCCTTCTTTAGAATACCCCGTCTGCGTGCAATCCCGGCCAGAGAGCTGTAGAATTCTTACAGCCTGATAAAATACTACCAGTGGAACAAAGTAAAGGCCAACAACGTGTGTCTAAGTGTTTCATTCTGGTCTGTATGAGAAGCAAACAGCTTTTGTTTTTTGGAATAGAGGCGTGTATACAAAATAAGATTTCTGTTTTGAGTTTTCATTACTAATACTAATATTAGTATATTAATATTAGAATACTTCCCTATCTATTTTCGAGCGAATCATGCTAGACAGCTTATGTTTGGTCTGCAATTGTTGTTTACAGATTGGCTGATTATACTTCAAATACAGGGGCAGCACAGTGGCGTAGTTGTTAGCACATTCGCTTCTCAGCACTGGAGATCCAGGTTGGGTTTGATCTGGGGGGAGTTTCCATGTTCTCATGTCTGTATGGGCTTCCTCCAGGTTCTCTGGTTTCCTCCCACAGCCCTAATACATGTATTAAAGTTGAATTTACTTACCTAAATTGCCCCTATTTTGTGTGTGTGGTTGTCTGTGTAAGTGTGTGTGTGCTCAGTGAAAAGAATGCACTTAAAAAAGTTAACAGCCTCATTAAATATATTGTTCTGTATTTAATTTATTCTCCTGAACACAGAATTATTATTTTTTACTGCTAACTGAATAATTGATGCATTCTTACTTTTTCCTACTCATATGGTTGCATTACTTTACATGAAGTGGACATAAAATGTTGTATGCAAGACATTATGTATTGTGTTTCTTAATTCTTGTGTACTTTGTTATGCTCACCTTTTTTAAAAACCTACAAAAGCATAGTGTATTTACACCTGATATTGTATGTTATTAATCAACAATAATTAGACTCAGTATTTAATTAATAATCAATATTTATTTTCCAACTAATCCTGGAAAATCCTAAAAAATGAATTTAAATAAATAGATATTTTTTAGTTTATTTACAAATTATTAAAGTTTATTATTTTTTTGTTTAGTTACAAACTATACTATATCTTGCACACAATAATGACAAAAAAACGGAATAAAAACCCACAAACATGTGAACTCAGTGGGTTGTTGTGAAGTGATGTAAGAGGCAAGATACTCCCACAACCACATATGTTGTGAAGCTTTATGAGTAGAAGCGACTGGCACAAGCTGCCTCTGTGAAGCGGGGCAGCTGAGCTGACTGAACTCCAACTGCCGCACAATGAGCCTCTATTCATACTTTTTGGACGGGCTATTTAATGACACCCACTGCTGCAGAATCTGAACACACCCATGCCACTCATACACACAGTCTGCTACATGCTCTGAAACACCCACTCAAATATGAGGAACTCCACACGTACAACATGAGCACAGTTTAAATGAAACTAAAATGTAATTTCAAAGTACCAGTCAAAAGTTTAGACACACCCCGTTTTGGCTTTAGTTACTGCCCATTGTATCAGTTTCACTTACTGCAAGGATAGACAATTCCAGACTGTAGTTCATCTGTTCGTGGACATGCAGTCCCCTTCACCTTGTTCTAATGGTCAGGACCCCAAAATTACCACTACAGAGCCAGTATTATTTGGTTGGTGCATTATTCCTATCCCAGCAGTGTTAATGCGGTGTTTATAAAAGCACTGCTAAACATCTGAGCATTGGTTTAGTCAGTAGTCTGTATTGGTGTGGCATGTTTGTTTTTGACTAAAACTTATTTATGTATAATGATGCCTGTGGTTCCAGTCTGAATCCACCTAAAAGATCCGAACAATTAAAATAAATCATGCAAAATATGCTTTCAGTTCCCTCTGAGGCTACATACCAGGTGCATTACAATGCTTTACTGCATGTCTGATCTGTTCTATTGCAATTTGAATGCAGCATTGCTATTTAAACAATCTTGAAGAAACTCCTTTCAGAACAGTGGAAGCTTTAAAAGCCATAGCATCCCTTCAGATTTCCCTCCATTAATTATAATGCGCTTAATTTTTAAATAGATTTAGTAGAGGATTACTCACAAACTCACGCACACACTATATAAGGGCAATTTAGAGTAGCCAATTTACATTGAATCCAAGCTTTTGGACTTTTAAACCCACTTTTTAACCATTAAACCACCATGCTGTCACCTTTTAGATCTAAATAATATTATTATTATACAATAGGCTATTTTACTAATAGACATACAGATAACAGCAATCACAAAAATCTGAAAAAATTATTTTAAAAAATTAAGTAGAACATAACACAACATTTAGCCATTTCTTTAATTCAGCATAATGAGCTGTTTTTCTGTTGTTAGGGAAACCATACACACCTCCATGACTTTCTTGATGAAACCGCACAAGAAGAACTAACCGCAATGTGTTGTTACTTGTGAGTAACCATAGAAACCAAAAAACATCAAGCCTCAAATATAAGTTGATATCATTGGTATGTTTTTTTTTTGACCACAATGTACAAATCATTACGATAATTAAGCCTATATTAAAAGGTCATGTCCTAATAATCAGTTGACTGTAAAAAAAATAAAAGTATCTGATTTACATGTTGCTGTCTGTTATTAAGTTCTTCTTTTGCATATCGTTATGTGGCAATAAGACTATTATTACTTATTCATTCATCGTGTTTCACTTCCTTCCTCCATTATGCCTAAATTGAAAAGAATTTGACCAGGAGTTAGCAAATGCTCATCATGCTATCTCATATCTGCTATCCTTGCCAACACCTTCTGCCTACGATGGGCGTGGCCGTTTTGAAATGAGGTGTGTTCAGGTACATTTCTGGTGTATTTATATCTTCGTGGTGGAAAACACATGTGCTCCACTGACTGAAAACAACCTACACAGACATCAACATGACACGCTGAATGTTTTTTTGCATGTGATGCCCAAAGCACACTCATGAATATTAAGAGGATTAATTTATGCCTTTGCCCGTTTTGATTTGATTTGATTGATTTGCAGATTCACTATGTGGACAAAACTAAGATGACTGCATGTTAAAGGTCCAGGGTACCTTTCTGCGCTTGCTTTTTTGAGGTTTTACTTTTCTGGGAAGGTGTTCCACAGGATTTTAAATATATATATATATATATATATATATATATATATATATATATATATATATATATCGCTCAAAACGTCTTAAAATTCTTAAAACGTCCAGTAAACACTGCCTAAAATTCCCAACTCTACAGTCCCTAAAATGGAAATGAGATCTAAACTAAGTAATGACAAATTTTGATTAATCTGATAAGAATTCTAAACTCGATGATAACGCACAAACAGGAAGAGGGCTAACAGGAAATAGGATACAGCAGAGTATCAGCATTTTATTCAAATCTTTACGTGAGTCAAAAAGTACTGCAGCAAATTTCCTAGTAATGTGGCACGTCATCGTTTATAGAAACATGATTCAACATGATAAAAAACAGAGGCAATCAACAGCGCAACACAACATGAACTAACATTACAACCCCCACATCGCCTGAATAAAATACTGTGGGGGTTCTGATTATTAGAGAACAGAGTAAAGGGGACTAATACAGTATATACGGAAGTCCATAAACTGTCAACCTGATGGTCCCCAGTTCAATTCCCGGTCCCACCATTTACTATGATTGAAGTGCCCTTGGGCAAGACCCTAATTGCTCCCTGCCACCACAAAGGATGCCCACCGCTTGTCACATGTGCTCCCTTAACAAAGTGTGTATTTGTGTATATGAGCGAGCAACACAGACTGTCACACGTGGTCAGTGGGGACACCCCCTTTACCCCCCACGTGTGGTAATGATAATCATGGGGTATAAAAAGGAAACTCATTTTTGGCGGATGCAGTCCTCAGAGTATGGAAAATACATTTCTGCAGATGTTGCCAGTTGTTGTAAAGGTTTCCATATAAAGCATTTTCCAGCTGAAACTCTACTTTCACCCCGCATCACTGAATTTGGCTTATGCGTAATTAGTTTTGTTTAAACAAAGAGATGGTGGAAATAATTAGGGCGACATATCTTTTTTACACTTATTGTCCATTGTATCAGCTCCACTTTCCATATAGATAAACTTTGTAGTAGAAGGTCCTACCACATTAAAAAGTACATTTAAAGTACTAATTGCCCTCCTGTTTGGATTGCTTGTGGATTACAAATGAGAAGACATGTTGACTTAAATCAGAAAACCTTTAGGCCATAACACTTAAGGGGTCAGTATTGTATTGCATTGTACTCCTTTAACATTGAATGGCTTGGAACGGAACTCAAAATCCACATAATGTATCAACTACACGTGGCAAACACCTTTTTACAGGTCTTTATACTTTATACGTCTTAAACGGACAAAACGTTCTTATTTAAGTGTTTACTCACAATCTCCACAGCCAGTATGGTTCCCTTCCGAGTCCCTAAATAGCTCTTGAGTTTCTCCAAAACCCCGGGACCCGCTCCAGTATCTGCCATTTCTGAAACAGCGCGACGACGGATGACTTCTGTAGACTGGTGCAGTTGGTAGAAGATGTCCAACAAGTCCACTCAGCGGGAAAGTAAAGCGGCTTCGAATAAATAATGAGGCAACTTTAGGCTGGAGAAGTTTGGAAAGCGAGGAAAGTGTGCAGGGAGGCGCCACGCAGCGCTGCTTCGATTTAACGCGGCGCTCAGCTGCAATGACTGTTATTTTCTTGTGTGGAAACTGCGGGGCGTTGGCTTCGAACTGCCGACAGAAGGGCTGAGCTTAAGGAGGGCTGAAGAAAGGCTGAAGGAGGGCAGAAGAAAGGCTGAAGAAGGGCTGAAGGAGGGCTGAGCTGAAGGAGGGCTGAGCTGAAGGAGGGCTGAGCTGAAGGAGGGCTGAGCTGAAGGAGGGCTGAGCTGAAGGAGGGCTGAAGGAGGCGGGAAACTGGGTTCTTTACTTCCCAGTCTGCGTCTGCACGTTGTGCTAAACGCGTCCCCGCTTTTCGTTTCCAAACTAAGTTAGTTTTTCCAGTCACTCCTCTCTTTAGACAAACTTCTAAAACGGAGCCGAGTTTGTTTTGACAACAGTAAACCGACCGAACAGTGGTTTCTCTGGAAATCTTCTCTTTCTTGTAAATGGACGCTGTGAAGTATTTACTAAAACTTTTTATACCGAGGCACGGTGGCTTAGTGGTTAGCACGTTCGCTCCGAGGATTCCCGGGTTCGAATCCCAATCTGGGAGGAGTTTCCATGGTATCCACGTTGGTTTCCTCTGGGTTCTTCGGTTTCCTCCCACAGTCCAAAAACAGGGATCAAGTCAATTGAGTTCTCCAAATAGCCCCATATAGCGTGTGTCTGTGTGAGTGACTGGATGGACATGGGGAACTCCACTGTGACCCTAATAGAGGATTAAGCGGAAGAGAATGAATGAATGAATAGAGTGTGTCTGTGTGAGTGAGTGTGTGCCCAGTGATAGATTGACATCCTGTCCTGGGTGTATCTGCCAGCGCCCGAAACGTTCTCCCATGGATGGGCATGAGGAACCCCACCGCGACCCTAATAGAGGATAAAGTGGAAGATGATGGATGGATGGATTTTATACCAAGGCACGGTGGCTTAGTGGTTAGCATGTTCTCCTCTCAGCACTAGGGATTCCCGGTTCCAATCCCAATCTGGGTCGGGTTTCCATGGTCTCCCCGTATCCACGTGGATTTCCTCCGGGTTCTCCGGTTTCCTCCCACAGTCCAAAAACACGGATCAAGTCAATTGAATTTTGCAAAATTGCCCCATATAGAGTGTCTGTGTGAGTGAGTGTGTGCTCAGCAAT
Organism: Corydoras maculifer; assembly: GCA_019802435.1. Classification (NCBI taxonomy): domain Eukaryota; kingdom Metazoa; phylum Chordata; class Actinopteri; order Siluriformes; family Callichthyidae; genus Corydoras; species Corydoras maculifer. The sequence goes on from JAFMOD010000092.1 coordinate 2,657,903, forward strand.
AGATTGGCATCCTGTCCTGGGTGTATCTGCCCAGCACCCGAAACGTTCTTCCCTGGATGGGCATGGGGAACCCCCCTGTGACTTTAATAGAGGATAAAGCAGAAGATAATGGATGGATTTAATACCAAAGAAGTTTACTGTCAGCATTACGTGTACGACTACATATGAGTCCTTCCAACACTCATTGCACTTAATGAACAATATTCTACACATTGTCCAATTAGCTATTTTATCGGTTCCACTTAACATATACTTCACATATTCCATTGTAGCCATAGTAGTTGGAGGGACCAGGAATCCAATTGGGATCTTCAGGTCGCCGGGCTGGTTTTTTAATCACAAGCCTACGACTGCCTCAAATGTGTCCAAGAAATAAATTTCATCCAACCATCCATCCATTATCTTCTTCTTTATCCTCTATTAGGGTCACGGGGGAGTTTCCCCATTTCCATCCAGGAGAGAACGTTTCAGGCGCATGGCAGATGCATCCAGGACAGGGCACCAATCTATGGCTGGGCACTCACTCACACACAGACACACTCTATATGTGGAGAATTCAATTGACCTTAATCCATGTTTGTGACTGTGGGAGGAAACCGGAGAACCCGGAGGAAACCCACATGGAAACTCCACCCAGATTGGGATTCGAACCAGGAATCCTTAGCGTTGAGAGGCGAACGTAATAACTACTAAGCAACCGTGCCTCCCAAGAAATAAGTTTTAACACACCTAAATTTACCGACGCATTGTCTAGGTAATCTGCAGTCTCTGCCCAATTTAATTATGATGTTGTAGAATTAAGTGCTATGTTATGTTTATCTTGCGTTTCCTACACAGTCAGCGCATGTGAAGGAAGTTTCTACAATTTGTCCAAATGATGTGTTGACTGCATAAATCCAGAGTGAGGTCTTGTAGTCCTAACCTCTTAACGACAGTAGCTTAATATTTATAGCAACAAGTTATTTATTACTAATGCAATAGTAAATTTCCTAAACCACTGTTGCACAATTTAAACCTCAATGAACTGCAGCGATGAATTGACCAAATGCAGCGACCCCAGATCAGTTACATCCAGGTGGTGACCTTTTTCGTATATATATAATATATATTTATATAATTTATATATATATATATATTATATTATTCATTCATTCATTCATTATCTTCCACTTATCCTCTATTAGGGTCGCGGTGGGGTTCCCCATGCCCATCCAGGGGAGAACGTCTCGGGCGCTGGGCAGATACACTCAGGACAGGGCGCCAATCCATCGCTGGGCACACACTCACTCACTCAAACACACTCTATATGGGGCAATTTGGAGAACTTAACTAACTTGATCCATGTTTTTGGACTGTGGGAGGAAACCGGAGAACCCGGAGGAAACCTACATGAACACGGGGAGAACATGGAAACTCCACCCAGATGGGGATTCGAACCGGGGATCCCTAGCACTGAGAGGAAAACATGCTAACCACTAAGCCACCGTGCCACCCTATATTATATTATATATATGTATATATATATATATATATATATATATAATTTCCTATTATTAATAGTCTAGAAGTTTAGAGGACACTTTGCCAAATGGCAAAATGCCAAGCTGCTGAAAGCATCTACCACATACCACAAAAACCATGTGTCTGATGTACGTGGTAGAGCTACTGAAAAGCAAAAATAGATACAAGTTCCTGTGTGAGCTACTGAACTATTTCTATCCAACTTACCCATCATTTCTTAATCACTGTGAGCTGCTGGTCAACAACCACTAATGGCAACACAACGGCATCCACTTACTACTAACACTTTATTAAACATGAAGATACACAGAGGGAGAGAGAGAAATGAGGGAGGCAGAAACAGGAGAGGGAAGGAAAAGAACAGCCAGTCTGCTTCAACACATACAGAGTAGATTCAACACTGGATAATATACTTTCTGCATATAGTTTAAATCACTTCAATATAATTCATTCATTATCTCATTATTCAATATAAGGGCACATGCCGACTTCTGTAGCGTAAATAAATAAATACTATGTGAACCATTTAATAGTAACACACGATACGCAGAACTTTACTTTTACCAAAGAAAATGAATAAATAAATAAAGGAATCGATGAATAAAATCCCCAACACTTTTATATATCAGTGGGATTACAAAATTCAGGAATTTAAAGTTAGGATGCAAATTTGAGAACCCACAGCAACAATGCAGATTTGATTGAGAAGATAAAACTTTGTGTAAGACTTTATTTTAATTGTTTGGTTAATAAAAGCTCTTTTTAAATTAAATCATGATCTGTAGGCTGAATATCACCGTTTTATTAGATTTAATATGCTGGTATGATTGCTCGTTCATAGCCCTCCGAATGTGGAGTCTTTTGGAAAACACTAGCATCACATCATCAGGGAATTATTGCCTGTTTTAGTGGAAAAGAAAAAAAACACTGCGGGACTATCAGAGCCTGTGCTTTGTTTACACTCTAGTTCCACTTCAAGTTTCCTTGGTGCGTCGTACGGGGATTCACAGCTCCACATTATATATATACTTAGTAAGACAATATATTCATCTACATTACCTGCTCTACTAGGATCGTGGAGGGGATTATTTTAAGTTCTGGGCAGATACACCCAGAAAAGATACACCTAAGCACACACTCACTTACACAGACACATACACACACTATATAGGGGCAATTTAGAGCAGCCAATTTACACTGAATCCATGTTTTTTTTGACTGTGAAAGGAAACCGGAGAACCCGAAGAAAACCCACACAGACAAGAAGAGGACATGGAAAATCCATCCAGATTGGGATTCAAACCTGCATCCCCAACAGACGTGTTTATTACTACACCACCGTGCTGCCCACAATATATCTCTCATCTAATCCTGTTATCTACTGCTTAATCCTGTACTAGAGAGTAGGATCGCAGGGGGTTCCTCTCGACCATCAGGGAAAAATGTTTCTGGCACAGGGTGCCAACCCGATACTGGGCACACGCTCACTCACTATATGGGGAGCAATTTAGATAAGGGCAATTAAGAGCAGTGAATTTTCAGCAGTGAATTCATGTTTTTGGACTGTGGGCAGAAACGGAGAACCCAGAGGAAACTGTACAGGGGGAGAACATGGAAACTCCACCTAGATCGGGATTCAAACCTGGATCCCCAGCTAACCACTATGGCACCGTGCCACCCTGCATATATATTCTCTTGCTGAGTAGGTGTTGTGTTAGCCTTCTTATGTTTCCTCTCACTTTCTGCCACCTTGTCCATCTCCAAACACCTGTCCTCACTTATTGCTTCACATTACTAAATATATGAAATTAACAACAAAATGCAAAAAAAAGAGAACAAAAAAATGCCATATAAATATCGTAACACTCATCATGACTATATATCCAAACAGTTAATCAGGTCCTGAATAACGCAAAGAGGAAAAGATTTTTAAAAAATATCAACTCAGTGTATGAAAATAGAAGGATGTACTATTCAGCTACCAAACACAGCGACTGACACCACGGAATCCTTCTGTTCTCGGTTCAGGGAAGTACTAGAGCTGTTCGTCTGAGCATCGATTCACAATATAGAGCTATTTAAATAGAGAATGAATATTTACACAGCACACACAAATACATTCCTGTTGAGTATTTCTATACACTTCTCGTTATTCCGCATATAGTATTTGCATTACAATAGACTTTTTGGTAGTAAGATCAAGCCTGGATTAGAATAAGATCAGATCAGACTCCAAACGAGAACAAAGCTCCCGCTGAACTAAATATCAACACATTTGGATCAAACCCCATGTACCCACCCCTCCCTCCCTCCCATAGACTGTACACATATTGTTAATACAGGGTAACAGAGGAGTGTGGAATCATGGTTAACAGGCTCTTGAATTCTTGGTCATCTCAGTGCACGCTGCTTGTAGCATGAGAAGTTAAAGGGATAAGAGAGAGAGAGAGAGAGAGAGAGAAATACATGTTAATCATTGTTTGTTAGCAAGATTTACAATTATATAATGTGAAAGTTAGCTATTTTGCCTACTGTACTATGTTCTCCACATTTAACCCATCCCTGCAGAACACACATAAACACACCGGTAAAGTGAGCACTCGTGCCTGGAGCGGTGGGCAGCCCTGTACACGGCGCCCAGTGAGCGATTGAGGTTAGGTGCCTTGTCCAAAGGCATTTCAGCAATAGCACTTGTTGGAACCGGAAATCAAACCGGGAACTTTCCTTTCTCACAAGCTTATGACTGCCCCACTCACACACTGCCACTGAGACTGTGCAGTAAACATGAAAGCAAGCGGTGACACTGCAACATTATTATTGTTCACACTCATCACAAACTCCGTAAAATGTTACACTGGGTATTTTTGCATTGTTATTAAACGCCTATTGTCACTGGACATTTTTTTTACGTTTACATTCTTGTTTCCAGAACATTTTCCAGTTTATAAGTTCCACTTACCATACAGATTGTAGTTCTATGATTACAGCTTGTGGTACATCTGTTCCTCTACATACTTTGCTGGTCTCCTTTACTTTGCCTTTTAATGGTCAGTAGCCCACAGGACCATCACAGAGCAGGTTTGATTTGTCCAGAGGTTTATTCTTTGCAGTGCAGGTTCAGATTCAAGTAGATCAGATTCAGCAGTGCTGCTACAGTTTTCGAATACTGTTTCCACTCACCGTCCTCTCTATTATACACATCACATCTAGCTTATTGCTTCACCTTGTGGACATCAAATCAGAGACAGAGGCTTATTTGTTGCAGCACAGTTTTTGTTTGTCATCCTCATCCAAATAAATAAATAAATAAAATTTTTCTTCTTAATCCCACTAGTGTATGAAAACCATTCACCTTAAATAATACCTGATGTGTTATTGTCCTAAGGATGAAAGAACATAATCAGGTGGACTAACAAAGTATGTAGAGAAGCAGTCTGTGACTGTAGAACTACAAGGTCCATCATTTGAAATGCAAGTGAAAATGAGTTTAGAGAAGGATCTAAGGTTATCGTATTAATGTGATATACTCACACTGGATACATAATAATATACAAGGACCCTTAAAAACCTCATCTTATTTCAATATCTTGACCACTCAGTCCTATACTGGCAGGGAGAAGGACAGTTCCCCACAGAAGAACATTTCGGGTGCTGGGCAGATACACCTAGGACAGGGCGCCAATCTATCGCTGGGCATATACTCACTCTAACAGATGGGGCAAATGAAATAGGGGCAATTTAGAACATCCAATTCACCTTAAATCCATGTTTTTTAACTGTGGGAGGAAACCCACGTGGAGAGAGGGAGAACATGAAGACTTAACCCAGATCAGGACCTGGATCATTGGTGAAGAGAGGCAGAAATGTTGAGCACTACACCTTCCTGCCACCCCAATCTAAACATTGAGCGTTCAAAACTCCCAAGTCCACTTAAGTTACCAAGAGAAAACCTGACAGGTGGCGAACATACAAAACTCGGACAAATTTCCTGGAAACAAATACATGTTAAAAGACCTGTGAACATCATGTACTCTGTACATAAAAAGGGTTAATAGCATAATTTTGAATCTGGACCATGGCGACCCAAAAGCACACAGTAACCCACAGTAACGTCTGACCTGTTCCGAGCTGTTGTGCTGTGTGAATCTGATCAGATTTCATTGGAGAAGGAGGTTGGGCCACCCTGGTCGTATCCTCCTTGATTGTAGCTCTCCTCATCGTATCCACCTTGTTTACCATAATCAGGCTGGTAGCCCCCCTGGGAGCCAGCGTAAGGGTCCTGACCGTAGCCTGGTGATCAGATCATTACATAATGTAATAATAGTAATAAAAATACAGAAAAATAAGTATCCAAAGCAAAGGAATTTTCAAGAACTCTCACCCTGTCCGTATGAATCAGGAGCTGGCTGTTTTGCTCCAGAGGGCACGTAGGTGCCGGCGAAAGCACTCATCCATCCTGTTTCCTTAAATACAAACCAGAGGTTTCCGGCCCACAGAACCAGGTTACAGAAACCAAATGCCTGTGAGAATAAAGGACAAATCAACAAGTGTATCCAACGGCATTCACTACAGTATAGGGCTACAACATTAAATCGATCGCCAATCGTCAACGTTGGTGCTAAAATGCAGTCAGACATTTAAACTGCTGCTTTATATGTGGAAAACTAGTCAGAGCAGATACATTACTCACCACGGACGTGTTCAGACCAGAGACGACGGGCTCGTGCAGTTCTCGGCATCGGTTGTGCTCGTGCTTGCAGGCTGGGATGAATTTGATGACTTCATCGGGGTCGGTGGCTTCCTTCACATCAGAGAGGCCCTTGGCCCATGCGGCTGAGCTCACCAACCAAAAGAAGGTGAAAATAGCCGTGACCACAAAGTCCTGAGGGAAATACAAAATAGAATGCAATAGTAACACACAGAGGTCATGTAGTCATTTGTGTATGACTAATGTCTAAAATACTGAACCTTTTATAAAGACTACTCTGTATACAGCGAAACCTCTGTTTTCATTGACTTTGGATATCAGCAGATTCACTGTTCATCGACTTTTTCAGTCTCTTTCACTAGTTCCATCATGGACTAAAAAATACTTCAAGCCAGCAGCTTATTAAAATTGGGTTTGATATGTATTTTGGTGTCTCAAAACAAACTAATTTCGAGCTTATTTTTTGTACCAATTACAGTACTTTCAGATGGATTAGCAACAAAACTGGTTTCAAAGTATACTGTAGCCTTATATATAATATAACATATAAAGTGTTTGAATCATTGCACCACAAGTTTAAAGAAACTAAGTAGGTTAAAGCATATATATATATATATATATATATATACCCCCCCCCCCCCCCCCCCCCCCCCCCCCCCCCCCCCCCCCCCCCCCCCCCCCCCCCCCCCCCCCCCCCCCCCCCCCCCCCCCCCCCCCCCCCCCCCCCCCGTGTGGCCCAGATACAAGTCATGAAAGCATAAAATAATACATACGGCCTGAGGTCCACGGTTTCCCTCACGGTATTTCTCGAGCAGGAAGACGTAGACGGACAAAGCTGCCATCGAGTAGAGAAAAGAGAAAACCCCAATGGTAACAAAGAACTCAGCTGAGGAGGAGTAGTCGCCTTCGAGGAACAGCCGCTCTGGCTCCGGGCCTTTACATGTAGGAACATCAAACCACACCTGATGGAGTCTGGTAATGTTAAGCAGAGAGAGTCAAGTCATTATTAAGTTTCATTATTATTAAAAAAATACAAACAAAAAAAACTATTCAATTAAAGTGATCCATTTTGCCTGCTGTGCACACACACACATACACACACTGAGTGAAGTGAGCACATGTGCCTGGAATGATGGGCAGCCCTGGCATAGGTGCTTTGCCCAAGGGCACTTCAGCCAACTTTTTTTTTTTTTTTTTTTTTTTTAAATCAGTGATTGATCGAGGAGCCCGAGTTCCTCACCTTACAAGAATTCTTCCTTTAAATTAACAACACCAGGGAATGTTTCATGCCACTAGAACACTGCCTTTAGAACACTGTAAAGCTGCTTTTGAGATGTACTATTGTAAAAAGCTCTGAATAAACACATGAGTTTAAACTTAAACGTGATTTAACTTTCCTACTTGGTTTAACTTTCCTACATGATTTAGGAGGTAAAAGGAAACCCGAGCAGACAATGCATTAAAGTCCAACAGTGATTTATTTATAGACTAAACCAAAAACTTTTAATGATGCTACTGACATTCTATTTGCATTTTAATGTCTCTGTACAGTACCAGTCAAAAGTTTGGACACGCCTCCTTTTTGCACCACTTATTGTCCTTGACTTACTGTAAAGAAACAGATGGACTACAGTCTGTAATTGTAAAACTACAAAGTCCATCTGTACGGTAAGTGGAGGAAATGGAGGAAGTAGGGGGAATGTCCAAGCTTTGCAGTTGAGAATAGTGATGATGTCATAGCTCTGACCTGAACGGGTAGGCGAACTCGACCTCGATGTCCAGGTCACTCTCCGTGCGGTTCTTACACTCCACGCTCATGCGAAAAACTCCAGAGTAAGAGCCGCAAGTGGAGAAAGCAAAGATGGCAAAGAACTGGGAGAGAAAACATAAATAAATAAATGAATATTGTTCAATAAGCTTTTGTATCAGGGACCAAAACTTTAAGACGAGGCCATTAGAACGACTATAAAAATCCCCGCATTAAAAACCTTGGTTCAATATTTTATAAAGTGTGTATGATTGTTTTATAACAGTTTGTGATGAAGTGCCTGTCTTTACACCAGTTGGTCTGTTAGTGTATTTATCCACTCCACACACAGTAAGGGATTAGTCTGTCTGTCTATTTTTACCAGCCCCTCCCCTCTTGGCCCTGCGAGCAGATCCGATTGTAGGGAAAATCTGACCATTAAACGTACTGAGGTGCTCCACCATCTGTCACCAAGCACACGGTGCTGTTGTACTGTACGAACATGCATGTCAAACACTACATACTTTACGGATCTTATTCTCCGAACAAAATGGAAGGAACAATGACAAAGGAATAAAAGGCTGTTCTTGCATCAGTCTGCGTTCTGTCACATCAGCTGACTGAGCCTCGAGATGAAATCAGCTCATTAAAAGCTTTGGTGATTGTAATTGTCGGGTGGTGGTGGAAGGAGGAGTGAGGAGGAGTGAGGAAGAGCGAGGTGAGAAAACGAGTGAGAGGAGGAAATGAGCTACACTTCAGACTGACACCACCACAGAATTAATATACTTATTTTATATTTTATTATTTTTTTTCTGGATTCTGTGTATATGGAAGTCTGATATGTACCTGCACAAGTATACACTGTAAACAGTTGTAACCTAAAGGTAACCGAAGTAAGGAGGAAGGGGAGGGGTTAATTTTTGGTAACTGACCAATGAACTGTAACTGTGACCACAAAGTACATCTTTACAGTAAGTGGAACTGAGAACTTGGACAATAAGTGGAGTGTCCAAACTTTTTACTGCTACTATATATATATATATATATATATATATATATATATATATATATATATATATATATATATATATATATATATATATATATTGGGCATGGGGAACCCCCCCGCGACCCTAATAGAGGATAAGCGGAAGATAATGAATGAAAGGATATATATATATATATATATATATATATATATATATATATATATGACTCCCCCGTAAGTTGCTCTGTTCAGAATAACATGACATGGTCAATGAGTCATATAGCTTTTCTCATACACAGTCTTACCTACACACCCTGTGCAGCATGCACACACACACACACACACACACTCAGACACACAGTAAGCACTGGGATTATTAATTCATGTCAAACAGACCACCCACAATCAAACGACCTTCTGCATTGTACCTAACCCAAATATATACGACCTCCAGAATGTGTGAATCCAGAATTTAAAACCATTTACACTTCTTGTTACGCAGCATGGAATTCATGAAAATATATGTGAATATATAAGAGATTAATAAAATTTTACAGAGTTTATCAATATAAATTATCTCGGGACACGTGCACAAAACACTAGACGATACCTCAGGTGTACACATGATCTCCACAAATATAAACACACAGTCATATGTACTTATGAAGTATGAAAGATGTTATATATTATATTTATTTTATTATATTTATTTGATGATATTACATCTAATTTTTCACGTGGTTCTGTGTCATGTTCTTGGGGAGACCTGTCCACATATCTTCCACATGTCACAAGCGTGCTGTTTCCCATGACACAAACTTTATTTATTATGATGCATTATGTCACATTGTGTTATGAAGCCTTATGATATATTGTTATAATACCTTCTGACACCTCACAAACATCCATGTTTATTAACAGAGGCTGAAAATGAGTGATATAAAGTGTTATGAATATGTTTTGGAAAGTTTTATCAGAAAGTATAGTCTGAGTTCTGTTTTAAATGATCGAATCTAATCACATAAGACAGGATCAGACACGTTATTATTGTAGAACAGAGTGTTTATTCTTTATTACTAATTGGAATTAATACTGAAACAATGTTTTACAGTCTTTTCCACTTTTACCAGGTGTTCAAATATTAAGTCTGTCTACTTAGGTTTCATGACTTTAACCCGCTGGATCACCTCTGAGGTTTCCACTCAATCAATAATCTCAACCACTGAAATTATAGTAACAGTAATGAAGCCAACTTCTGTGGTCTGGTGCTTTTGGACATGGTTCTCTGTTCTCTATTGGTCAGAACCACCAGAAAAGGTATCATTTGGGTGGTGGATTGTTTATTGTCAGTTCTGCGGTGACACTAATGCAGTGAGGGGGTTTTAGTGCAGCAGTGCTGCTGTAGTTTCATTTAAACGCCTCAGTGACACTGCTGGTATGGAATAATGCACCGACCAAATAATACCTGCTCTGTGGTGGCACTATTTGGGTCCTTACCATCAGAACAGAGTAAAGGGGGTGTACACAATATGTACTGTAGTCCACAAGCAGACGAAATACAGTCTGGAATTGTAGAACTATAAAGTGTTTACAGTAAGTAGAACTGAGAACATGCACAATAATTGGATTAAAAAGGGGGTGTATTTATTACTATTCATCTCCCATCTATCAGATGTCAGTCCTCCACCATGTTACAGTACCACCAGAAAGGGAGGAGCTACACCATATGGACCAAACTCCTTTAACACACAGAACACTTTTGCCTACATAATGTAGTATGCTTATTTAGAGGAAACCTGTCAACATCTGGTCGGAGGCTCTCATCCACCTCACTGCTTTTTTTACACTCCCTCAAGTTGAGTGACATTTGTCTGACAGCACATGCGGTTGGTGGAGAATAAAAAGCTGCAGCGTGAAATATGAGGTGGCACGTTTTCCAGCATGCCGTGCCCCGTGGCAGTTATGCTGGAGATATAACAGCTGTTAACCAGAAAGTACCGGGACCTTCCTGGTTCTCCCTTTATAACTGTTTTAAGAACAAAGAGAGAAACTACCTACTATAACTACAGTGTACAAAGTGCTCAGTCAGCATATTAAAGCAATAAGGTATGAGATTGTGTGCATTATTGTGAATAAATCACAATCCTGTGATTTTTTTTTTACAATAATGCACAATCTCAAGTGTCTTATTCATTCGTTATTTTCCACTTTATCCTCTATTAGGGTTGCGGTGGGGTTCCCCATGCCCATCCAGGGGAGAACGTTTCGGGCACTTGGCAGATACACCCAGGACAGGGCGCCAACCTATCGCTGGGCACACACTCACTCACACACACACACACACACTCTACATGGGGCAATTTGGAGAACTCAATTGATTGATCCATGTTTTTGGACTGTGGGAGGAAACCCGAGAACCCGGAGGAAACCCACACGGACACGGGGAGAACATGGAATCTCCACCCAGATGAGGATTCGAACTGGGAATCCCTAGCGCTGAGAGGAGAACATTCTAACCACTAAGCCACCGTGCCGCCCAAGAGTCTTATTGCTTTTATAAAATGGTTAAAAACACACTATAATAACTAAACATTGTTTGATTCATAAATTCATTTATTGAACACTAAATCGCTAATAAACTGGTTTTCCGTGACATAATCTAGTCCTGTTTTTAAAGTGATCTGGGCTTGCTGGTTATATTAAGCTATATTTCCATTTATGGTTCATGACATGGTATTATATTATGTATTGTATTTCACACAATAATACGAATGTGAAGCACTCAGAGGTGTGCGTTATTGTTAATAATGTCACGACTTGTTAAATGGCTCAGCCGATCAGAGGAATATTTTTATAGTACTTTAGATTCCATATAAAGCAGCACTAGCAGGGTGATTCTTCTGTTTGAGGGATGTTGTTAGGTCTGAAATTCTAAAAACCCAAACAAACGATGTTAATCACTTACCCATTGTAGGATCTTCATGAATCCTAATGGCTGCTTGACCACAGTAAACTGCCCTGTGGCAACCAACTGTAAAAACACATGACCATAGACATTAGAATCTTCATTAAGCATGATGTTTGTTTAGCTAAAACACATTAGATTTAAACAACAAAGAATAAAATAATATATTAAGTGTAGAGGCTTTTTTATTTGTAACCACACAGCAAGGAGGCTGAGATGTACCCGAGATTTGCGCTGGCTGACCTGCACTTGGGGACTGGGTGAGCATAGTGTGTGCCCGCAATGCTGGGTCCCCCATGCCCATCCAGGGGAGAATGTTTTGGGTGCGGGGCAGACACACTCAGGTCAGGATGCCAATCCATCTTTGGGCAAACACTAGAGCAGCCAATGCATCTGTGTTCTATGTTTTTTAAGATTGAGGAAAGAAACCAGAGAAGCAGGAGAAAACCATAACAGGTGCCTGCCATTACAGTGGCCCAGGGGGGCATCAACCATGCTTGTTATCGCGGCACTCCCTAGTGTTTCAGCAAAATTAGGTTGATAAGCAGCCCCAATTTGCTTAAAATGAAATATTTATTCCATTTATTTTCTGTAGGTGTGCCTGCTCTCCGGGCAAACCGTCTACACTGGTTTAGTAGTACAAGCAGCGAACTCTGCTGTATGTTTCTGTCTATAGGGGTCACGTGGTTTGGTCTGGCATGTCCACATTATTTTTTCCAGTGAAACAAGGGTCCCTTAATAAGTCGCAGGTTCTTCTTTTTGCTCTTCAGGCTTTAAAACTCAGATGCTTTAAATCAATGCACATATGAATAAAATGTAAAAAATTATCTGGTATCAGTTCTCACTCAATGGTTTAATTCCCACGAAGGATATCATTATAAATCATGGAACAAAATGGATTTATTCCAGGAGTATGTTGGTTGAGCTGAAACCAACAACTGGATCGTGAATCGTGGTCTAATGGGCTGTTTGGCTCGAGCGCAGGGGCAATATTAAAGAGCAGGGAACACTTCCTGCACATTTACACAAAGCTGCTGTGAATATTCCCTGGTGCGGGCTCCAGCAAAACAATGCTTCTACACGTAAAATGATTTGTGCAGGTTCAGCATTCACACATCAGCGAATGCAGCACCATCTACACCTTACATACAGCCAAAAATGAGCTCAATATAGCAAAAAACAACAGACAAGAGACAGAGGCATGATCACAACCTGATTAACAACCCAGACCTGCTGTGGATATCAACCATCTGCCATGTTTATTTCCTCATGCATCAATCTATTAACCACTTCCCTCTGCTCATCCATGCATCCCTCTATGAATTCAGCATTCTGTATATAATATCTATGCATCTCTCAATCTATACATCCATCTATAAGGTTCACTCTTTCGATTCACTCATTGTTTTTCGTATTAATTTATCCAGCTATTTATCATTTCATATTCATCTTATAAACTGTCTGTCTAATCCTCCACCTATAGCTTTGTCTTCATAGCTATTCCTCCATTATTTTTATATTTGTCAGCCTGATACCATACATCTCCACCTATACATCCATCTATAAAGTTATTTTTTGATTCACTCCTTGTTTTTCTCTTTAATTTATCCAGCTAATTATCATTTCATATTCATATTCATCTTATAAACTGTCTGTCTAATGCTCCACATATAGCCTTGTCTTCATAGCTATACCTCCATTATTTTTTTATTTGTCTATTTCTCAGCCTGATCCCATACATCTCCACCTATACATCCATCTATAAAGCTATCTTTCGATTCACTCGTTGTTTTTCTTATTAATTTATCCAGCTATTTATCATTTTATATTCATCTTATGAACTGTCTGTCTAATCCTCCACCTATAGCCTTGTCTTCATAGCTATACCGCCATTATTTTTATATTCACCTAATTGTCAGCGTGATCCCATACATCTCCACCTATACATCTATCTATAAATCTATCTTTCGATTCACTTGTTGTTTTTTCCCAATAACTCATCAGGCTTTTCATCATTTCAGATTCCTATTCAGATATTGAACTTTGTGTCCAATCCTCCACCTTAGAGCCGTGTGTCCATCCAGCTGTACCTAAATTTATATTCATCCATCAATCAGCCCACACTGTTAATTAAACCCTATAACTATACAGTAACCAAATAAAACCTCTGTCCATTCTGATGGATGCTGTAAAGTCACCCTTTGATCTCGTCGTGCCAAGCAATTTAAAAATGGTCCTTTATGCAAATGAGCTACGTCACAGTACTACACACTCTATAATGCGCAGTATGCGGTTTGGGACGCAGCCCCGAGTCCCAGTTATTTTCTATTGCCGTCTCCAAAAAATATCGTGACCCTGAAAAAAAAAGCCCGTGTTCCACGTTTTACGTTCTTAATGTCATTTTAAGGTTTTGTCTTTGAGGTTGTGATACCTGTGCACCAATGTTCAGCTTTTTTTTAATTTATTTAATTTATTTTTTTTGCTGTATACAGGCAGAACATCAAAATATCAACGCAGCCTGTTATTTATATTAAAACACCCACATTTATTATGTTATTCAATGCAAAAACCTAAAATGTATGTTTATAAAGGTGGGCGCGCTGTTCGGTTATAAAGGCATCATAAGCTATTAAAGCAATTTGGCTCAATGTCTGAACGTGACCTTTATGCGCATCCACCTTTTTAACGAATACAGAAGCTAAAGGCATGCAGAACGGAGCAGCACGTTTATTTACTAAGCAAATATGAGAATATTTAGAAGCCTACCTGGTTTACAACATCCATCTTTCGCCGCCTATTGAAAGGATAAGCGGATCAGGCGCGCAGCGGAGGGAGGAGAGCGCACAGTGTGGAACAGCCAACGCAGTGACAGGGACTGGCGGGCTGCGTCCCAAATCGCGAGTGGAGGAGATGGGGGGGGGGGTCCGATCTGTCAGTGTATGGGAATGAAATATATGTTGTTATTCTGAACAAAGTGAATCAGCATTTAGTAAAGAATACAGTATGTCTGCTGTGTACATACCAGTCACGATTGCTGTCAGCCAATCACAGCGCAGGAGTGTGTCCTGTTCTGCAGTCAGCAGTGTGATGGAGCTAAAGACCAAGACCAAGGCCCATAGCATGGACACTCACAGCCTGCTTTTGGGGATTCGGCTTAACGTCTTGGTTGCAGGAAAAGGTTTAACATGAGTTATTCAAGGCTTATTCAACATTTCCAGTTTTGGGACGGTATGTATCCGCTTCCCATGTGCAAAAAGCAACATCCGTAAGGGTTCAGTCCTCACATCATATCGTTTAAAGACCACCGAGCACCTTTGAGGTTAATCTAA
The DNA here is from genome assembly GCA_019802435.1 of Corydoras maculifer. Classification (NCBI taxonomy): domain Eukaryota; kingdom Metazoa; phylum Chordata; class Actinopteri; order Siluriformes; family Callichthyidae; genus Corydoras; species Corydoras maculifer. Next base: position 2,673,161 of record JAFMOD010000092.1, read on the forward strand.
ATATTAGCCATATTGCATCCATCCATCTATTCATTATTTCCCCTTTTATCCTCTATTAGGGTCGCAGGGGGTTCCCCATGCCTATGGGCAGATACACCCAGGACAGGGCACCAATCCATCCCTGGGCACACACTCACTCAATCCATGTTTTTGGACTGTAAGAGGAAACAGGAGAACCCGGAGGAAACCCATGCGGACACAGGGAGAACATGGAAACTCCACCCAGATGGGGATTCGAACCTGTAATCCCTAGTGCTGAAAGGAGAACGTGCCAACCACTAAGCCACCGTACCGCTCTCATATTGCATACATGGGTTTTTGTTTATATTTTGAAGATGCATATGGAACTCATACACTCACCACTGTGAGAGGATCATTTATGCAATCATCCAATCAGCGCTGGGGTTACAGGTTTGAATCCCAATCTGGGTGGAGTTTCCATGGTTTATCCATGTCTGCTGGGTTTTCTGCAGTTTCCTCCATATTCCAAAAACATGGATTCAAGGTGAATTGGCTGCTTTAAATTGCCCCATGTAGTGTGTGTGTACCCAGCTATGGATTGGCGCTCTGTACTGCGTGTATCTGCCCAGCGGCGGAAAAGATAATGAGATGAGATTTATAAATATATAAAGTTGAAAAACTGGGTTAAATCCACCCCATTGCTTTGATTGCCACAACGTTTGACATACTTACTCTTTAGGAACATGAGGAGGTTTATATACCTGTGACAACCACGAAAAACCCACCCAAGGGACTTTATTTTAGTGATCTTTACCAAGCCGATAACCGCACACCCCACATCTTACTTTAGGGCATGTCAGAGTCAGTGCGCTATCGTGACAACATGATTCATAGGTGTGTTTGCATGCAATAAACCAATCAACCACTTTACCTATTATATGGCTTATGTTGGTGAAACAAAGGGGTGGAAGATGATGCAGAGATGTAGTGACCTCCAGGACTCTACACTTTTGAGACTTTGCAGTGCAGCTTCGTTGACTCTGCTAAACTATAAACTTAAGTGGAAACACATTTTGTAAAAGTCTGAAAAAAGGGTCCGAAAGTCAGAAAAATGTGCAGGTCACTGTTGCAGTGGATTCTGGAACTTACATATAACAACATATCACTGTACCTCAGGCTGGATGTGGCCCATGGGCCCCAAGTCTGACATGTCTTGTGTGGCATTTTATTACATTTATAAAACAAGTCGCGTTACCAGATGTAATGTCACACTGAGTCATGAAGACACCTTATTTATACCTACAAAATCGCAGTTCTCATGACAGAGCATCTTACTATTATGTTACTTCTCTGTATATAGGTGTATATTGATACTGATAATGGTACATACTGCATACTCTGTTCTAATGGCCAGAACCCAAAGAGCAGGGATTATTGGGTGGGTGCATTATTCCTATCCCAGCAGTGTCACTGAGGTCTTTAAATGATACTACAGCAGCACTGCGGCACTAAACCACCCTCACCACATCAGTGTCACTGCAGAATTGACAATTAACAATCCACCACCCAAATGGTACCCGTTCTGTGATGGTCCTGACCAACAGAGAACAGAGAACCAACAGGGGCCCAACAAAAACCAAGAGAACAGATAAACTATAGTCCGTAATTGTAAAACTACAAAGTCCATCTATATGGTAAGTGGACAATGGAGCAAGAAGAGGGTGTGTCCATACTTCTGACTGGCACTGTATATGACACCACAACACTGGTAGAAATTGAAACAGTACAGTAATATTTGGCGCAATGACTATACATTTTTTTTACAGATAAATATATAAAAAACACAAATAATGTAATGAATGATAAATGTCTTCAGGTGCTCTGTATGAGCGCTATGTGCAGTCCTCTCATGAGCTTCTGATCCAGTTGTTATATTGAGCTAAACACTTGAAGTTCACTTTTTGTTAGGAAATCAATTTCTTATTATCTTTATATTATCTATATTTGTCTTTCTCATTATGTTCCACTTAATCCTATACTAGGGTCGCGGTGGGGTTCCCTATGCCCATCCAGTGGAGAATGTGTCTGAATAAGCTTCACCAGCGTCCCGTGTTCCAGCTGTGCTCATGGGTCCGACTCCCAAAAGGGGGCTGTTTGGTCCATTACATCAATCAAATCTGCTTCTAGCTTGGTTTAGAATTATATCTTTATATGGCCATAACTAGCCAACTATATAGAGGGGGATGTCATACCCCACCTTTGAAGATTTTGAGTAAAGATTCCCAGCCCTCTGCTTTTTAGTAGTACGCAATCTCTCTACACCCCCTCTTGTTTCATATACTCTTAACAGCCAGCAGATTAAAGGTTCTTCTGGTTTCTGGGAGTAGTTTTGTTCACTTTCATTGTTTCCCATGGTTCCACTGATCTAACCTGGGACAGCAGTTTTTCGAATGGCTCCCCTTATGATGTCAGTTTTACAATTTTCTCTTCAATGAATAGAAGTGAGGTCTTCTTTGTCCTCTTCCTATATGGTGTGCAGGAGGTCAAGCTAAAAATAAACAAAGAAGCCGAACCCTGAAGGTATGACCTAATGTTATAAGGAGTGATGGACGGCATAGTGAGATGTTGCCATATCGAGCGCTGGAGAGATGAAGAACTCTGTTCCATAAACTCAATATGAAATCACACAGCTCATTTCATCTGAGAGATCCTCCTCCAATCGTCCGTTCAGTTGCCCCGCACTGCCTCGATTCAGCAGGTCGGTCGCGGCGGTCTCCATCTCATCCAGAGTCATGTTACATGCGTCAGCTATCTCGCGTTTGGTAAAGTCGACAAATTTGGGGTCTTTGGCATAGAGGCCCAAACCTTCAGATATCAGGATCTAGAAATATTTGAGAAGGAAACAATGAATTCTGAATTAATGCAATGAAGTTGCCACACTGAGATTCAACAGTGTTTCGCTATTAAAACTCTAAGAACATAAACGTAGTTCAGCATTACTGACCGACTCCACAAGGCTGTCTGCACTCCCTTTTTCCACATAACCCTGACCAGCATGCTGGGGTGGCACCCTTAGGGTGGCGTATGGTTGTGGCAGATGAGGCGAAGGGGCGCCCTGGTTCGGGTACCACCCAGGACGGGCGGAGGCTGGCAGACTGGTGCTGCCGTTGGCATCGTTCCAAATGGTCTGAGTCCCTGCTGCACCGTCAACCAGGATAAGTGGTGCATAGAGCAGACGACTCCGCCGTGCCTGCGCGTTTGCCCACGAGGGGGACGACACCCCCGAGGACACGCTGCTTCGTCTGGAGTCGTAATTGGTTTGTGGCTGTGGAAGTTTAAGCTAAAGGAAATAAGAATTATTAGAATCTAAAATATATGTAAACACATAAAACATTTTTTATCAATTAAAAATAACTAGGGGCGGCACGGTGGCTTAGTGGTTAGCACGTTCGCCTCTCAGCGCTAGGGATTCCCGGTTCGAATCCCTATCTGGGTGGAGTTTCCATGTTCTCCCCGTGTCTGCGTGGGTTTCCTCCGGGTTCTCCGGTTTCCTCCCACAGTCCAAAAACATGGATCAAGTTAATTGAGTTCTCAAAATTGCCCTGTTTAGAGTGTGTCTGTGTGAGTGAGTGTGTGCCCAGCGATGGATTGGCGCCCTCCCCCCCCCCCCCCCCCCCCCCCCCCCCCCCCCCCCCCCCCCCCCCCCCCCCCCCCCCCCCCCCCCCCCCCCCCCCCCCCCCCCCCCCCCCCCCCCCCCCAAATAACTAAGAATATAACAGAAGTGAAGTCTCTTGTACAGTACCAGTCAAATGTTTGGACACGCCTCCTTTTTGCTCCACTTTGTAGTTCTACAATTCCAGACTGTAGTCCATGTGTTTGTGTTCTACAGAACATACTATGTACTCTGTTCTAAAGGTCAGGACCCCAATAGTACCACCACAGAGCAGGTATTATATAGTTGGTGCATTATTCCTATCCCAGCAGTGTCACTGAGGTCTTTAAATAAAACTACAGCAGCACTGCTGCACTAAAAACCCCCTCACTGCATCAGTGTCACCGCAGAATTGACAATAAACAATCCACCACCCAAATGATACCTGTTCTGTGATGGTCCTGACCAATAGAGAACAGAGATCCAACTGGGGAAATTAAAAAAACAAGAGAACAGCTGGACTACAGTCTGTAATTGTAAAACTACAAAGTCCATCTATATGGTGAGTGGAGAACATAGACAATAGAGCAAGAAAGGGGCGTGGCCAATCTTTCAACTGGTACTGTATGTCTTGCTCTTTCCATACAGCTGCAGACTGAGTTAATAAACAATGAGTGGAGAAATAAAATTTGTACTATTAAAGTGTACTATATACTTGGTTTTATAAACAGTATGAAGATATAAAAATTTGATATCAAGCTACCTGCTCTCGTGCTCTGCAGGGAGGTGAGTTCTGGTGGTATGTTCCAGGAATGGGTATATCATCAATGCTGTCCTGTCGTCTCAAACACTGAATGGTAAAATTGGGCTTCCGGCCTGAGACGTCGAAAAAACGAAATCATGACATTGTGTCGATTTAATAAAATAGCCACAGCTGAAATATGGACGAACAGTTTCACCTGAGGGTGTCGGAGGAAGGAAGCGTCTTCGGGCTGAATATCCGTTATCGTGTTGCCCATTGCCACTATTTCCATTGCTACTGTAGCCACTGGCACTGTACCCGTTACTGGAGTACCCGTTGCTCTGGTATCCATTCCCATTGTACGATCTCCCGTTGTAGCCATTTGAAGGGTAAACATTGCCGTTGTAAGAGTTTGTCGGGTATGTGTTTCCGTTTGCAGCGTGACCACTGGGCCTGTAATCACTGCTGACACCTGACTGTAGCGGTGTCACACCTCCATTAACGCTACTGCAGACTGGAGGGGGTCCAATTTGAGCTGCAGGAAGGACTTCAGGATGCTGCAGTCTGTATTTAAAAGATGTAAACAATGCATTAATATCAGTTTGACTGATATTGTTTTTTTAATGACGTACTGTCATTTAGTTCAGGATGTTGGATTAGTTTGTTTTCATTGAAAACAAAGAGGTGTATTAGTAAATCTGACTGAGGACTATTCACCTGTCATGTGTTACTGTGCTTGCAGTCTCATCACTGATGACATGAGCCTGTCGTTCCTGTGCAGTTTTCACGTCTTCTGCTTGTGGTCCTGAACCTTCCCCTCTGCCACATGAACTTTGGGTTTCGCCAATGGAAGGAGGTGGTAACTCGGCACTGGAAGGCCTAGACGCCAGAAGTTGGGTTATTTAGGTTTATTTAGAATCTTGATTCTCTGTTCTCTCTGTCCTGTGTATCCTCCCCCATCAGTCCAACTATCTGCATGTCCAAACCATCTTCCTTCTTTTCTCCTATCTCGTGGCTCCATCAGCATCCTTCTGCCACCTCATCCCTCCTCTCTCCTCTCCACCATCCAAACCACCCCAATCTCACCCCCTAACCGTGTCTTAAAATGTCCCACTTGTACCGTCTAAATTTTACATATGACATACACTATAAGGACATAACGTACAATATGCTCATTTTTTATGAAGCTCGTTATGTTGTAAATGCTATGTAGTGAGCAGTAAATCATAACTGACTACTATGATGCAACTAAATGAAAGCAGGAACTAATATTCACTATGCTACACCAGTTCATTGAGAGAGCACATGGCTGAGCCTTAAATATGCCTTCAAGCTATAATTTGCTGGTGTATCTCAAACAAAGGGCCCTAGTTTAGCGATCTCTCTCAGGACACAGGGAGAACATGAAAACTTCACCCAGATCGGGATTCGAAAGGTGGATGTGCTAACCACTATGCCACAGACTGTCTATTTTAACTCTCATTAATTACACAATCACTTTTATGCTTCAATTGTCAAGAAGTGTGTATCACTAAAAAAAACAACAACAAAAAAAAACAAGTTGAAGTTGTAATGCTTTTAAATGTAAAAAAGTAGGTAGCTGAATACTTACACACATCCATGTTTGCTAAATATTAGCTTTAGGTCAAAAGTACATGTATAAAACTATTATTCTGCAAGCAAAGTAATCAGACTAACAGCAGCAGCAGCTAATGACTTAAGCATGATAATTTAATCCATGGATTCTGTCCTTGCCTTGAGTTGGAATTTAGAGCCCACAGTGTGCTGAGTTTAGATTGACTGGTGGCCCACCTTCTGGGCAGAGGAGACCGTCTCTGAGGCTGCTCCAGCACCAGCTCATTATCAGAGAGAGCTGAGGCTGGGCGAGAATCCTCCAGCGCCTCCTCCAGCCTCAGAGTGTCAGAAGGCAAAGGCTCGATGCTTACACTAACGTCCTCCAAATGTGGGGGCAAAGGCGTGTCGGCAGGGGTGGACAGGGCTGGAGTGTGTTGGCCATCGCTGAAAACGCTGTCACTCTGGAGTGAGAAGGAGACGACTTTCATTGTCATTGTTTATTATATGAACACAAGTATTGCGACTCCTAATGTTATTAATATTAATATTAGGAAACAACTCTCTTAGAATAATTAAAAGTAACTTACCCTAAAAAACTCCTCTTCCTCAGTCATCTCACCTTCAAACATCTCATCTTGACCTTCCTCCATTTCTATGGCCAGCCGCATCTCAGGAGCCAAATCCTGCAACGTCCTCAGCCCCGCCTGAGTTTAAAGATGTGAAATTAGAATTCTGCATTAAAAAAGCATAAAGGGTTCCCCATGTCCATCTAGGAGAGAACATCTAGGGGAGAACCGGATTCCCGGTTCGAATCCCCATCTGGGTGAAGTTTCCATGTTCTCCCTGTGTCCGTGTGGGTTTCCTCCGGGTTCTCCGGTTTCCTCCCACAGTCCAAAAACATGGATCAAGGTCAAATGAATTCTCCAAATTGCCCCATATATAGTGTGTCTGTGTAAGTGAGTGTGTGCCCAGCGATGGATTGGCGTCCTGTCCTGGGTATATCTGCCCAGCGTCTGAAACGTTCTCCCCTGGATGGGCATGGGGAAACCCCCCCGCCCCCACGACCCTAATAGAGGATAAAGCGGAAGATAATGAATGAATGAATTATATATCAGTTGGGTAGATCATATACACAACATGTGATGTAGACCCAGTACACACACCTGAAGGGAAGCTGACTTATCTTTGCCTTTCTTTTTCTTTTCCTTCTCCTTCCTCTTCCGGTACTTTTTAAAATAATCCTGGATGAGAAAACTTGCGTAGAACTTTCCTGCAGTTACTTCATCGCCTAAAAAAACATGTCAAGAACCCAAACAGTCATTTCTTTAGATCTTCTTCTGTAATGCTCCACTGTACAGCCAGTACGGTTTGAAATTTAAAAAGCACATTAAGCAGTGATAAGCAAAGTACATAAACCATGTTTAAGATACTAAAAGTAAAATACTCTAGTAATACAAAGTAAGAAAGACAAATTCCTCTGTGTGCAAGAACAGTAGGCAAAATAGATCACTGTCACTTTTTACAGCACACATTCACTGTAGCATGAATTCTTCTGCAATGTTTCTCTCTGTGATTAATAAAGTAATTAATGGATCTATCAGCATGCAGACTCTACGGACATGGCTGTTTAGAACCTGCTCCCATGTAGATGTACATAACAAGGTGAGAAACTCTGATGATACACAAATAAATAAAAAAAAAAATATATATATATATTCATTCATTCATTCATTATCTCCCGCTTATCCTCTATTAGGGTCGCGGTGGGGTTCCCCATACCCATCCAGGGGAGAACGTCTCGGGCGCTGGGCAGATACACCCAGGACAGGGCGCCAATCCATCGCTGGGCACACACTCACTCACACACACACACACACACACTCTATATGGGGCAATTTCGAGAATTCGATTAACTTGATCCATATTTTTGGACTGTGGGAGGAAACCGGAGAACCCGGAGGAAACCCACGCAGACACGGGGAGAACATGGAAACTCCACCCAGATGAGGATTCGAACCGGGAATCCCTAGCGCCGAGAGGCGAACGTGCTAACCACTAAGCCACTGTGCCGCCTGATATATATGTATTTAACGATATTGATAACTACTATGGGCTTAGTGGTTAGCACGTTCGCCTCTCAGCACAAAGGGTTCCCGGTTCGAATCCCAATCTGGGTGGAGGTTCCATGTTCTCCCCGTGTCCGTGTGGGTTTCCTCCGGTTTCCTCCCACAGTCCAAAAACATGGATCAAGTCAATTGAATTCTCCAAATTGCCCCATATAGAGCGTGTCTGTATGAGTGAGTGCGTGCCCAGTAATGGATTGGTGCCCTGTCCTGGGTGTATCTGCCCAGCGCCCGAAACGTTCTTCCCTGGATGGGCATGGGAAACCCCACTGCGACCCTAATAGAGGATAAAGCGTAAAGCTAAAGGATGGAGGGATAACTACTATTTCTGCTAATATGGATTGTTCTAAATTATACATGGGTCACCTTTAAAGAGTAATTCAAATTATTTAAGTATGTCGTACATTATATTTTACTAAAGACCTGATTATAAACAATAATCAGCAAGTAGGGTGGCACGGTGGCTTAGTGGTTAGCATGTTTGCCTCTCAGCGCTAGGGATTCCCGGTTCGAATCCCCATCTGGGTGGAGTTTCCACGTTCTCCCCGTGTCTGCGTGGGTTTCCTCCGAGTTCTCCGGTTTCCTCCCACAGTCCAAAAACATGGATCAAGTCAATTGAATTCTCAAAAATTGCCCCATATAGAGTGTGTATGTGTGAGTGAGTGTGTGCCCAGCAATGGATTGGCGCCCTGTCCTGGGTGTATCTGCCCAGCGCCCGAAACGTTCTCCCCTGGATGGGCATGGGGAACCCCACCGCGACCCTAATAGAGGATAAAGCGGGAGATAATGAATGAATGAATAAATCAGCAAGTAATCATTATGCTGTGTGTAAAGTTTACCTGCAGGGGGCGGTATGACTTCATCTAAAAGTTTAGGCTTGGTGCGCTTCCAGATCTTCTTAATAATGGCTCGTAATTCTTCATTCTCTTGATCAATGGGCCCTGGAGCAGCGACGATTAAAGCAAATTAAGATCTTAATTAGGCTGTTTCATTATTAATGCGCACATTATTTGGTATTGATCAACTGATTTGCTGTTTAGTGTATATTTGTAAAAGGGGTGTTTATTGATTTATAGCAGGAAAATAAAACTCAGGAGGATTAAAACATTGTACTATAATTTATAATGCCGATAATAATCTGGCCGACCTTCAGTTTTAATCTTGAGGGAGGATCTCACAAGAGCAAACAAGGTCGCGTTAAAGGACACGGTTCCGTCGGGATGGAGAGGAACGTTCATGGCAACCAGCCTCTGCGGGAAGGAAGAAGAATTTAAACTGTAGAGCTTTAAATGTTGCATTAATGCTTATAATTGCTTACAATTTATAAAATACATTTTATACAAATAATCTGACACACAGGTTCGGCTATTTCGTCCACTAGAGGTCACAATAGCACTATGGCAATATATCAACTACGTCATCTGACCAATATGGCAGCCATGCTAACGGCGATACAACCACAAAACATACTGTACACACTGTCTGTAATCAAACATCCATCCATTATCTAACACTTTATCCTCTTTTAGGGTCGGGGGGTGGGGTTCCCTATTCCCATTCAGGGGAGAATATTTCGGGCGCTGGGCAGATACACCCAGAACAGGGCGCCAACACACGCAGATGCACTCTATATGGGGCAATTTGGAGCATTCAGTTGACCTTGATCTATGTTTTTGGACTGTGGGAGGAAACCGGAGAACCCGAAGGAAACCCACACGGATACGGGGAGAACGTGAAAACTCCACCCAGATTGGGAATCGAACCGGGAATCCCTAGTGCTGAGAGGTGAACATACTAACCACTAAGTCACCGTGCCACCCCAGTTTGTAATTAGTTTTCCTAATTAATTTAAGGTTATCCATCCATTTATTATCTTCACCTTTATCCTCTAATAGGGTTGCAGGGGGGGGGTATGGGGGGAGAACGTTTCGGGCGCTGGGCAGATACACCCAGGACAGGACCCCAACACACTGTATATGGGGCAATGTGGAGCATTCAATTGACCTTGATCTGTGTTTTTGGACTGTATGTGGAAACCGAAGAACCCGAAAGAAACCCACATGGGAGAACATGGAAACTCCACCCAGATTGGGATTCAAACCTAGAAACCCCAGCACTGAGACGTGAACATACTAACCACTAAGCCACTGTGCCAAACCTGTCTGTAATTAGTTTTCCTAATTAATTTAAGATTATCCATCCATCCATTATCTTCATCTTTATCCTCTATTAGGGTCGCGGGGGGGTTCCCCATGGTCATCCAAGGAAGAACGTTTCGGGCGCTGGGCAGATACACCCAGGACAGGGCACCAACCCATCGCTGGGCACACTCACACACACAAACACACTCTATATGGGGCAATTTGGAGAATTCAGTTGACCTTGATCCATGTTTTTGGACTGTATAAGGAAACCGGAGAACCCAAAGGAAACCCACACGGACACGGAGAGAACATGGAAACTCCACCCAGATTGGGATTCGAACCTAGAAACCTCAGCACTGAGACGTAAACATACTAACCACTAAGCCACCGTGCAAACCCTGTCTGTAATTAGTTTTCCTAGTTAATTTAAGATTAGTAGTAACATTAAAAAAGATATTATTTTCAAATGTTTTGTAGTTTTATTTATTAAACCATAATATTTTTGGCAGCACGGTGGCTTAGTGGTTAGCACGTTCGCCTCTCAGCGCTAGGGATTCCCGGTTCGAATCCCCATCTGGGTGGAGTTTCCATGTTCTCCCCGTGTCTGCGTGGGTTTCCTCCGGGTTCTCCGGTTTCCTCCCACAGTCCAAAAACATGGAACAAGTTAATTGAATTCTCAAAATTGCCCCCTGTAGAGTGTGTCTGTGTGAGTGAGTGTGTGCCCAGCGATGGATTGGCGCCCTGTCC
>JAFMOD010000092.1:2686604-2722864 GCA_019802435.1 Corydoras maculifer
ATATATATATATATATATATATATATATATATATATATATATATATATATATATATCCCTTTAACTAATATATAAAAGTATTTTTGTGTAAATTTCCTAATGATGCATATTGTAGCACTTTATCAATACGGTACATAGTATAGTGATTATGGTTTGCATGATGATACTTGGCACTAGCTTACCTCTCCATGACCACCTCCTCCCTGCCAAAACAACAGAAGGTTTCAGAAAAATATATCAAGGAAAATAGGCAACATAAAATGGCACAGAGAAGAGTATTATGGTACAGGTTGAGTGAAGGTTTATGAGACTGTGTTTTGTTATTTTGTTATAACTGAGTCCGTTATATATAAAAGCTAAAAATAAAATAAAGATTATATTGTAAATAACATAGTCTGAGAATGCTGTAGGTATAAATAAACTCAGCATAAATATATTTGAATTTTAATAATGAATTAAGTGTCCAATGGTGATATAAGACCACAATTTCCAGCTATTTTTTCAACCGTACTTTTGGAGTCCTGATTATTAGAGAAGTGAATAAAGGTGTTTAACACAGTATTTACTGTATTCTACAAAAATGAACTACAGTCATTTTTTGAAATTGTTGAAGTCCATCTTTACAGGAACAAAAACTGAGAACATGGACAATAAGTCATGAGCCAAAAGGAGGCGTGTCCAAACTTTTGACTGGTACTGTATTTATTCTATTAATGGTACTTACACTAAACTCTGCAATCATAATGTCGACCAAACTCCCCACCACGATTAAAGCATCAAATGAATTCCAGGCATCTATAAAGTAATGCTACAGAGAGAAATAAAACTATAACAGGACAATTAAACTGTAAAACATTACAGGTTTATTACAACACAGGACTATAAACCATTCAGAATATGTACCCTCACCAACATTTAATATATATGTGAAATACTATGTTTACACCCACTATTAAATATTGTAAAAGCAGCATGACATTTTAAATGCAGCCTAAGAATGAAACAAGCATTCCATATCTCACATATGGCCGCAGAGCAAGGAGTTTGATGACCATCTCGATGGTGAAGAGTGTGGTAAAGATCATGTTCAGGATGTCCATGACAAAGTTAAAGAGTTTGGACTGTTCATAGTGCTGTTGAAACAAAAGTCAGTTGTGGTTGAGTTGTCAGAATTTCTTAAGTAATCATGGTGAGGAGAGTTGCTTACTCACCTGCACGGCCAGCGTTAGAGTATTGAGAAGTATAAGAACAAACATGATGTATTCAAACTGTGACGAGTTGATGATTCTCCAGAACTTTAACTGTGATGGGTTTTTAGGGATGTAAATCTTTATAGGTTGAGCTTTCAGAGCATAATATACACACTGTCTCTGAAAACAAAGTGGGGACACAATGGAAAAGGTTTAGATAGGTGTAGATATTATTTAATCACAGGCAACTTGTGGAAATGATAAGGGCAAATATGGTGGTCATGTGATTTAGGATTAAGCATTCATAATAAGATAAGGCGGGTCTGTTGCAGTTGTATCACGTAGGTGCTCTATGTTACAAATAAATAATAAAAGTAAAGAAGACAAGGTTTGTTAATAGTAATACTAACTTGATTCTTGTTCAGCTCACAGTTTTTGAACTCAGCCTCTCCTTGTTCACGGAATGTGATGATGACAAAACCCACGAAGATGTTCATCATGAAGAATGCAATGATGATGATGTAGATGATGAAGAAGATTGAGATCTCCACACGACAGTTGTAAATGGGGCCTTGGTTCTGAGCATTGGCATCAATAGCTTTATACAACAGTCTGGAAATTAGAACAATCACAGCGGTGCATTTAAAACGAACAGCGGCTTAAAAAACATCAGCTCTGCTTTTATACACCATGTTAAGTGGTATGAGTCTTTATGATGAAATCTAATAATTTAAAAAAGCTCGACAAATAATCTCATTTACACTCACTGTGGCCAGCCTTCAAATGTGGAGACAGTGAAGAGCGCCAGCATGCCCATTAGCACATTGTCAAAGTTAAAGTCACTGTTTACCCACATCCTTTCCTTCACCATTGGGTGATTCATGTCACCGTTCTTATACACCACAAACGTCCCTCTGGACAAATGTATGAAAGCCCGTTGAGGTATGAAAAAAAAAGAGAAAATACTAGAAAAAATAGGAAAACATAATACATCCGTACTTGCATTCATCTGGGGTGTGCTTGGCTTCATCGGTGCAACTGTAGAATCGACCCTGTCAAAGAAAACAACTATATGTGATCTGCTGTCACCAAAAAGTAAATGGAGGATACTGCAAACGATGCTTTTAAAGAGATTACCTTAAAGAGCTGCACGCCAATACAGGCAAACATGAACTGCAGGAGTGTTGTGACTATCAGGATGTTGCCGATGGTACGGATGGCAACAAACACACACTGAATTACACTCTGAGAAACAAAATCAAAATTTGCTAAGTTAGACTGGAGACCCTCTTTTTGTAGTCCTCTTTACTTTGTGCTTCAGTAAAAAAAATTTTTTTTCTATTTTGCTTATTTTGCTATCTATTTACTATACACAAATGAATTTGTTCTCCACATTTAACCAATCTGTGCGGTGAAACACACACACACACACACACACACACACAAACTGATAAAGTGAGCACACGTGACTGAAAACAACCGAGACAGACATCAACAGTTCATTGCTATCTTGGCTGTAAATTGTGAATGCAGGTGCATGCACCCTGGTTTTTACACACACATGGACCCGCAGCAGTGCACAAAGCTATGCAAACTTTTATATCAACAATAAACAGAATACGAAACAAAATAACATCATTCTACATCAACACAAAAATGTAGCATTGTGTACTTTGCAGTTAAAATCAGACTGCACCTGGCTCTTAAAGGGAATGCCAAGTGACACGTTAATTGGTTTGTTGCACGTTACGCCCAAAACACACCTATGAATCATTAAAACAATTAGTACATGATTTTTGAGCTTAGCATTCTTTTTCCATCGTTACGATGGCAAGGACACATTGACACTCCCTAAATCAAGCTGCACGGTCGACGGCTCATTAAAGATCCCTTAAATAAGGCCCAGGGTCTGTTACTGTGGTTTTACCTTGAGTCCTTTGGCTCGGTTGATGGCTCGGAGAGGCCTAAGCACTCGTAGTACTCTCAGAATCTTAACCACAGAGATAGCACTCGAGCTAAAAAAAGTTAGAAACTCATTATCAGTATATAACTTATAAAGTTATAGAGTGGGTGGACTAAGGGCAAAAGTGAAAAAGTTAGAATAGATGGCTGCTTAATATCAAAGAAGGATGGATTTTAATAGAACATAGAGTTGGACAGCCTGCTGGTTGTACTTACTTCAGGAAGAATGATGTGAGCGACACGCTGACAACCAGCAGATCTAAAAGGTTGAATGCATTTCTGCAGAAGGAGCCTTGGTGAAGAAAAGCTCCATACACCGTCATCTAGAAGCACAAATACATGAACGCTGGAATCTTTTTTAGGTCACTTACCAAATGTTTTCTACTGCTACATCAGGTGTATTGTCCTTTTATGGACTTGCTAATACAGTATAATATGTTGGGGGTCCAAACTCATGATGTCCTAGTTACCTCTTTTCGCAGAACACAGCTGGGTATAACATTAGATGTGTGTGTTTACCATCATTACTATGCTGCAGAACACATTAGGAACCAGTCAGATATATTTTAAGATATTTTAAACATACAAATGACCTGCAACTTATACACAGGGTATTACTACACAAACAAAAATTATATCAGATTGTCAGAGCACAGGCGGCACGGTGGCTTAGTGGTTAGCACGTTCGCCTCTCAGCACTAGGGATTCCCGGTTCGAATCCCCATCTGGGTGGAGTTTCCATGTTCTCCCCGTGTCTGCGTGGGTTTCCTCCGGGTTCACTGGGTTCCTCCCATAGCCCAAAAACATGGTTGAAGGTCAACTGAATTCTCCAAATTGCCCCATGTAGAGTCTGTCTGTGTGAGTGAGTGTGTGCCCAGTGATAGATTGGCGCCCTATCCTGGGTGTATCTGCCCAGCACCGGAAACGTTCTTCCATTAATGGGCATGGGAAACCCCACCGCAACCTTAGTAGAGGATAAAGCGAAAAATAATGCATGGATGGGATAAGACCAAAAAAATTATGGATGCGCCATAGCAGACTGCACCATTGAAATAGCAATCCACCAAGAACAAATCGATTGATTGACCCAAAACCGACAACCTGAAAGAAGGCCATTTGCATGTAGTTGGCGCATGGAGTGTGTGTGGTTTAGAGTGTGCTCCGCCTCTTATTTTTGCTTATTGCACTTACTTGCAGGTTCTGCATCACGTTGTTATATTTGTTTGCTTTAAAATAAGACATCTGACCGTGGGTTCACAAAGAGAGTGTTACAATATATAGAGTTCTTACAGATCTTGAAAAAATAAAGCACAGATTTACCTTTAGTATAATTTCAATAGTGAAGACAGTGGTGAAGACGTAATCAGCGTAGCCGAGCATCTAATATTCAAGAGAGAAGAACCTTTTAAAAAATCATCCATCTAAAATCCAATTGCACAGAATTCAATTAAAATCATTCCTCAGAGGGAGCTATCCATCTATCAGGTGTTTCAGACTTACGATGTTACGAACTGAATGAGTTTTAATGGGATCTTCAGCTGCCAGGGAAAAACTACTGAGGATGATGAAGAGGAGGATGAAGTTGGTGAAATATGGATTGTAGATGAGGTTGTGACAGGCGACTCTGAGACTGAACAGAAATCAAATGAAAGCAGACAGTGATGATAAAATGGATAGTCTGTAGTAAGTAGGCACAAATTTGCAAACCTGGTTTTGCATAATGATTCTGCGCCAATGATTCTATTTCAGTATTATAGCCAGTATCTTCACATTTTTTTATTTATTACTTATGGAATAGATTTACCAGTTAATGAAACGAGTTGATTTTGTTAGTTCATATATGAGATAATAACATTGATAAGTTGGAAAACAGATACTCATCAACAATCACATGATAAAAAAGTTAAATGTAAATGTTACCAGTTCTTTTTTCCAAGAATGAAAAAGGAGCTCCCATCAGGAATAGGGACAATTTTCTCTTTGGGTTGAAAACTGTCCACTTTCATTGGCACCGCACCTTATAAGCATACGTTTCTTATGTAAGTACATTTATCGTAAGTACATTTTGTGCATAAACAAAACTAAAATCCATCCATTCATTGATTATCTTCCGCTTTATCCTATATTAGGGTCGCAGGGGGGTTCCCCATGCCCATCCAGGGGAGAACTTTTCGGACGCTGGGCAGATACACCCAGTACAATCTATTGCTGGGCCAAAACTAAACTCAAGTTTTAAAAAACACTAAATACAGAAATAAGTAACAATTTTACCTTCAAGGCCCTCGATTGCCCTCAACTCTTCATTTTCCTCATAATCATCAGTGTCATTCTATAAAGTAATAAGAACAGAGCAAAGAAACAGAGAACAGTGCAAAAGACAGAACAAAACAATTACAAGACAAGCACAAAACATGGACAAAGGGCCATATTTTAGCATCATACACAGTGTACAACATGTGTTATAGGGTTCTTACTCCAGTTTCGTCGTCCTCTCTGTCTTCATCATCTTCCCACTCCTCCTCCTCAGATTTAACTTCCCTTTAAAAAGGAGCAATTGACATACTTCCCATATTTGAAGCAAAAGAATATATTATTTATTATAATGTTTGTGTCCTGAACATGTCATAAACTCATTAAATATTTGTAAATTTGATTCTTTTATGAATTGTAATTGTTATTATGATTTATTTAATTATATAACTGCAGGTTGGAATTGTAGCACTTACTCTTTCTTTTTTTTCCCGCTACCTGCTAAGTTATCCACAGCGATGGCCAAGAAGACATTCAGCAGGATGTCTGGACAAGTTCGGGTTATGAAGATAATTTAGCGAGAGATTTTAAAAACAGGATATATTGTTATACTATTCTATACATTTGATGAGAATCCTCTCCCAGTTTGGTCACAGCCTCGGTTCTCAGTTCTAGAGTCTAGATTTTGTGTCTTCAACACTTTTGGGTGTATACTGCATCATACTGTTTGAGCTGTCTTTAAGTTTACAGAGTGATAAAGACCAACATGTCATAAAAATCTCTTTTTTTTGCATTAGTGCAGTAAGTTATGAACATGTTGATGCCTTTACCAAGACATTACCATGATGATAAGGTGTTGCCTAGGTAACTGGATATATGCTGGATATTAATTTAATATAAATTGCATGATATGAACATGGTAGAAAATTTAAAAGGATACAGTTTCCACAAACAAAAAGAATGACGAAGTAAATACAAACAATCATGTTGGGAAAAACTGGTCCACCATACGCCATTATGCCATCATACATGACAGAGTTCCAGTCCTCTCCTGTCAGAATCTACAGCAAAATATCCTCATTAGCTTTTGCTTTTAATTCTACTAGCAAATCTTGCTTGCAAATATCATAATATTAAATTAAGTTTAATAATTATCTATGAGGGGAGCACGGAAACCATTGTATATAGGGATACAGCAGTTGTGGCAACTGTTATCTATAAGGGATTATAATAGTTGTGGGAATTGTTGTTTATGAGGGATATAGGGTTGTGTTTTCTTATAGATCATGTTTGACCTCACGGGTCTACAGAGGATCCCACCTGAAAACAGGTGAGCAGAGCAGAGGGGAAGGTGTCGAAGGTGCTTCTCTTCATCTGTGTCTCATCAAAATTAAACTTGCCCCCAAACAGCTGCATGCCAAGGAGGGCAAAAATAATGAGAAAGAGGAAGAGCAGCAGCAAGAGAGAGCAAATGGCCTTCATTGAATTCAGCAGAGATGTGACCAGGTCTGAGAGAGCGGCCCAGTGACTGAGAGGACAGATCAAATATATCAAACGATGTTACACATACAGACATATGAACACTTTCTAATATCAAAACTATGGAAAAATATTTAAAACGCTGATAAATAAAATAAACGTGTCAGAAATCAACAAGGGCAGCACGGTGGCTTAGTGGTTAGCACGTTCGCCTCTCAGCGCTAGGAATTCCCGGTTCAAATCCCCATCTGGGTGGAGTTTCCATGTTCTACCCGTGTCCGCGTGGGTTTCCTCTGGGTTCTCCGGTTTCCTCCCACAGTCCAAAAACATGGATCAAGTTAATTGAATTCTCAAAATTGCCCCATATAAAGTGTGTCTGTGTGAGTGAGTGTGTGCCCAGCGATGGATTGGCGCCCTGTCCTGGGTCTATCTGCCCAGCGCCCGAAACGTTCTCTCCTGGATAAGCATGGGGAACCCCACCGTGACCCTAATAGAGGATAAGCGGGAGATAGTGAATTAATGAATGGAAATCAACAAAGGAGCGAGTCAATCCTAAAGTAATCCACACTACATGCTGGGTGTGAAACTAAAATGTTAGAATCAATATTCTTTTTATAAAATTTGTATTTTACAACCACAAAGAAATGGCTCAAGATGTCTCACCACCTCTAAAGACTAAATGTAATTGGCCTACAGACCAGTGAAGGTCACAGATCACTAACTCACCGTGTCACCTTAAAGATGCGGAGCAGACGGACACAGCGGAGCACAGAAATGCCGATGGGTGAAATGATATCCAGTTCCACCAGCACGGTCTCCAGAATCCCACCACATACGACGAAGCAGTCGAAGCGATTAAACAGAGCTATGAAGTAAACCTGGAAACCGAAACTGTACATCTTCATCAGCATCTCCAGTGTGAACAGGGCTAGCAGGATCTTGTTTGCTCGTTCTGAGCCCGAAAACACAATAAATATGACATTAATCTTTTAAAGCTACCAATTTGTTAAATTTTAATGAATACAATTTGTTCAAATTGATTTGAAGTTGTCGATTTAGTGATTAAAACAGGACTAACTGCTAATGGATTTTAACAAAGCAATGTTAGACAGCAATGTTAAACAGAAAAGCGGAAGTCTCTACACACCCTGTATATCAGTTAGCCACTGAGGCTGGCCGTAATGCTCAGAGGCACTTGCTGCCGTGTTAAGAAAAACCAGGAGCAGCACCAGCCAATAGAAATTAGTGGACTTCACAGCAACACGGCAGTTTTTTCTTATTACCAGGTTCAGATGGTAGAGCTGTTCACTGTAAACAAAGTACACAACGTATTAGTAAAGAGTAATAGAAAAGTATAAAAGTATATAAAGTAAAGAGCCAGACATTGGTCATGATGCTAAGCCATGGAGAATGTTTCGGACACTGGGCAGACAGACCAGGACAGGGTGCAAAACCATCACTGGGCACACACTTACTCACATAGACACACACATTCACACTATATATGGGCAATTTAGAGCAGCCAATTTACCGTGAATACATGTTTTTGGCCTGTGGAAGCAAACCGGAAAATCCGGAGATGAAGACATGGGGAAAACATAGAAAGATCAATATCAGGGATCGAACCTGGATTCCCAGCGGTGAGAGGTGAACCACTAAGCCACCCTGTCGTCCCGATTTAGTAGGTCTCCCCGGAAATTAATTCCCACTGCTTGATGTCTACTTCAGACATACTAGACATCTCACCTACTACTTGCCTAATGTGTAAGATTTTGGACACATAAACAGTTAAAGGATAGACATTTTACTCACCAGAAGCTTATGGTCAGCAGTTTTGCCCTGTGTTAAATAAGACGAGGCCTCATTAGTATACTAATGACTAAAAAACATAATCCACTTGTAGAGTGTTCTATAACATGCTTACTGTATAGATGCACAGCAGCCATTGTCATCATCCAGGAAAGCTTCAAACTCTGAATCAGAATCGGATTCTGTGTAGAGATCATATGAGTAAGATGCAAATTCTTTATTCTTGTTTGTCAGTCACAAAAATATGATAATTACAGCACCTCCATCCTCGCTGTGTTTGTACCATCCATATTTTTTCATCATTTTCTTCTTTGCCACAACAGCACCTTTAAAAAAAAAAGTTTAATGAGATCTTATAAACATCTCTGCTTTACTTGTTTGTTAGGCGACTTACGTTTATTCCCATCTTCATCCATGTCCTCAGCCTCGATAAGCCAGTCCATGTAGCCTACCATGTCCTCCTCCATCTGCTGCTTCTCCTGAGCCTTCTGAAGTTCTCCACGGCACACGGCCTTCTCTCTCTCCTTAGAGAACTCTCTATGCATACATATACATAAAGGTTTGGTAAACATACGAGAGGGAAATAACTAATTTAGTGACCTTTGGTTGGAGAACAACAACTTTGTGGAACTGTGAATGTACATTACATAGTGGAGGTGACATAAAACATTTTAATTATGCAGGACAACATAAATAAATGTCTAAGGTACATAACAAAAAGTATGAATTTGGTTACATGAGTTAATTTAGCACACGGCGGCACGGTGGCTTGGTGGTTAGTACGTTCGCCTCTTAGCACTAGGGATTCCCGGTTCGAATCCCCATCTGGGTGGAGTTTCCATGTTCTCCCCGTGTCCGTGTGGGTTTCCTCCGGGTTCTCCGGTTTCCTCCCACAGTCCAAAAACATGGATCAAGTCAATTGAGTTCTCTAAATTGCCCCATGTAGAGTGTGTTTATGTGTGCGAGTGTGTGCCCAGTGATAGATTCGCACCCTGCCCTGGGTGTATCTGCCCAGCGCCCGAAACGTTCTTTCCTTGAATGGGCATGGGCAACCTAATATAGGATAAAGTGGAAGATAATGAATGAATTAATTTAGCACACACTTATACAAGTGTCCTAACTGAGAAGTGCATCAATTAAGAGGCTGGGGTAGACAGGGGCTCTCCTTAGTGTCTCAGCATGGTCAGCGCAGCTGCTTAATGTCCAGGTCGGTATGTGGCCTCTTTCTCTCATATTATTTTATTATATATTGTTAAAAATATTATTCATATATTATTTAAAAACATGTACATTGAAAAACACTGCTGGTTCTCACCCGCTCAAAACACCCAGTACAAGGTTAAGGACAAAGAATGAACCAAAGATCACAAGAGACACAAAATAAATCCAGGGCAGCTCAAAACCAATGGCATCGTTCATCTGTACAGTGAGAGAAAACATTCAAATAGATGTTATTATAAATAGATCGATAAAAACTGTACACTATGTGAGATAAAGCCCAGATAAAGAAATGAAATGGAAATGAGATACCCAATACAAGATTTCAGTCCATCCTTCCATTGTGATACACTGGAAGACAGTAAGCATGGCAAAGAAGATGTTGTCGAAGTTTGTTATGCCACCATTGGGACCTTCCCATACTCCCCTGCACTCGGTATTGTTGCCCACACAGAAACGTCCATTACCAGCAAATGCACAGGGTGATGGATCGTCTTCCACCATAAGGTCTGGTGAGTACACAAATATATGTTTTACCATCATTATGAATGACGTATTTATCTTAATACAATTTATATTCTGTATATGTTTCTGTAATGCCGTTATATTTCCATTTCCATTTAGTTATTTAGCAGATGCTTTTATCCGGTGAGGTGGAATCACCAGCCGGCATTCATCACTAGAACGTAGTGAATGAGTTGGAGTGTATTTTGGAAATATTGAGTGAAGAGAAGAGGGGCAGATCCAGAAATGGTCCTATAGGCCAGAGTCAGTGCTTTGTACTGAATGTGAGCAGCTACAGGGAGCCAATGGAGAGAGATGTGTAGTGGAGTGACGAGTTTGCTTGGGCTGGTTGAACACAAGTCGGGCTGCAGATACCGTTGGGTCCCGTATTACCCACGTATGTATTAATTCTCTTAATTCTTTATGGGTGTGATTTGAATGGAATATGCAATAAATCAATCTGTGATTTCATGGTGAATGCAATACTGATAGGTACAGCTATAACATGTGTGTGTGTGTGTGTGTGTGTGTGTGTGTGTGTGTGTGTCACCTGTCCCAATATAAAAGCATGTCTTGTGCATTTTGCCGATGAAGAGCTCCAGGCCAATGATGGCATAAATAATGATGACAAACATGACCAACAGACCGATGTGGAACAGAGGCACCATGGCTTTCATAATGGAGTTGAGTACAATCTGGAGACCTACACACACACACACACACACAAACACACAAACATACCACTTCTGAATTTAAAAAATAAAACCCTTTACAAACGCTAAGAAATCCTCTCTCATACACGTTCACTCACTGGGCACACCGGACACAAGGCGCAGGGGGCGCAGCACTCTGAAAGCTCTGAGAGCTTTGACATCCAGGCCTCCAGGTTTCCCAGATGCATGGTGTACTTCGCCAGATTTGGGTTCCCCCATTTCAGCGACAACACTGAAAAGCCTGCCAACACCCACGGATAGACAGATAGACAGACAGACAGACAAACAGACGGATGGTAATGAAATCCATTGCTTTTACCTTCAACAGGGGCAACAATCTAGGACCTGCTGTCAAACACAGAATAAGTGATAAGACGGTGGATTTACCCGACAACTACGATAACAAAATCCAGCAAGTTCCAGCCACTGCGGATGTAGGCACTGGGATGCATGACCAGACCGTAGGCTAGAATCTTAGTGAAGGTTTCAATGGTGAATATAACCAAGAAGACGTATTCCACTTGTTCCTGCGAAAACAATAATAGATGAAAACATTACACATAAAAAATCATATTTAAATACAGTAAGTCAAAACATTTGGACACATTATTATTTTTTCGACACTTTTGTGGTCGTATCATTGGAAGTGTTGCTTGCATTTGTATTGCACTCTCACCTAATTCATCCTGAGCTTATTAGTCATCTGTCCTGTCAATCTGCTCACTAGAGCACATGGCTAAACAACACTCATCCCAACTTCTTGCTCTCTTTCATGTCTCAGTCTCATTTATATTGTGACAATGTGTAAAATATTTTATATAAATATAAATATATAAAGGGCAGCACGGTGGCTTAGTGTTTAGCACGTTCGCCTCTCAGCAGGTGGAGGAGCTCAGAGAGGTCAGACGGGGTGAGTCCATTTACAGATTTAAAAACAAATAAAAGAATCTTAAAATGAACTCTAAAATGCACATGCAGCCAGTTGCTGCTAAGATCTCAGGTTAAAGCCAATAATATGACCAGCCAAGGGTGGACAGTACGAGATGCACTCATGACCTTACCATAACAGGTATTAGCCTGCATGTTAGCATTAGTCAGTGGATATGGGTTAGTTGGTTTTTAGTGCTGCAAGTGCAGGAAGCTGGGCGACACGGTGGCTTAGTGGTTAGCACGTTCGCCTCTCAGCACTAGGGATTCCCGGTTCGAATCCCCATCTGGGTGGAGTTTCCATGTGTGTTTCCTCCCACAGTCCAAAAACATGGATCAAGTCAATTGAATTCTCCAAATTGTGTGTCTGTGTGAGTGAGTGTGTGCCCAGCGATGGATTGGCGCCCTCTCTTGGGTCTATCTGCCCAGCGCTTGAAACGTTCTCCCTGGATGGGCATGGGGAACCCCACCGCGACACTAATAGAGGATAAAGCGGGAGATAATGAATGAATGAATGTGCAGGAAGCTAATGAGCTGAGTTCATAAAGATGTAAGTAATTAAAGGAATGTGTTTTGTTAGTAAGTTTGACTTCGCAAAAAGCTAAAAAAAAAAATGTCAATGGTGCAGCTACTAGGTATACATGGTTGTTGATTTGATTGTGAATGGAGAACACACAGTGTAGTGTAGACTATGTATCTGCATTTGCTGTACAAATGCAGTCAGATTTAATAGCGTTCAGTTCTATTCAGTGTTCAGTGGCTGTGTTGATGATTCACCACAGAGATAGAGATGAACGGCTGACTGTTGACATCCGAACAGGAGGTTTTCAGTCAGCAGTGCACCTGTATTTATAGCAACACACCAGAACTGTAACTAAATACAGTTTATTTTGAGATGGCCACGCCCATTGGGTGTATTTAATGTACATAAGTCAGTGTTTTCAGGATAAATAAGTAACAGGTTTAGAGCTGCCGTAAAGACTGTCAAAAAAATACTTACAAGATTGTGATTGGTGGCATTAGAATCATCTTCAGGAAACGGTCTCGACACTCCAAGAGCAACACAGTTAGCAAAGATGGCCAGCAAGATGAAAATATCAAAGGGCTTGACGAACATAAGTTAAGGGTTTTACAATTACAAGCCCTGGTAAAAGTAAGAACATTTTTTTTTATAATTAATAATTTTTTTAACTGTAAAAAAAAAAAAAATAAAGCAGTATTAAAGTAAATAAAATTGAACTCAAATGTATTAAGCAGGGCGACACGGTGGCTTAGTGGTTAGCACGTTCGCCTCTCAGCGCTCCCTGATCGAATCCCCATCTGGGTGGAGTTTCCATGTTCTTCCCGTGTCTGCGTGGGTTTCCTCCGGGTTCTCCGGTTTCCTCCCACAGTCCAAAAACATGGATCAAGTTAATTGAATTCTCAAAAATTGCCCCGTTTAGAGTGTGTCTGTGTGAGTGAGTTTGTGCCCAGCGATGGATTGGCGCCCTGTCCTGGGTGTATCTGCCCAGCGCCCGAGACGTTCTCCCCTGGATGGGCATGGGGAACCCCACCGTGACCCTAATAGAGGATAAGCGGGAGATAATGAATGAATGTATTAAGCAGTGAAACATTTGCAAACAGACATTTACAAAGGATATTTCCACTCCACAAGAGCAAGGGCGGCCATTCGAATCGGGTTACTGAGTGTAAGACAACACAGGGCTCTTGGTGCTCGCAATTTAGACTTATTGGCTTGCATCTGCTTCTTGGCACCACCAGCCCTCCTGCGCCCCCCAGCCGAACTTGTCGAATTGAGGGTGTCGGACTTCTGGAGGTCCCCCATTCCACCTCCTGCAGCCCCATCTAAGATTGTAGACATACATTCTTAATACAGTCTCAGTTAAAGGTTTGGTTCTTTGTTCTCTATTGGTCAGGACCATAACAGAACAGGTATAATTTGGGTGGTGGATTGTTCTGCAGTGACACTGATGTGGTGAGGGGGTTTTAGGGCAGTTGTGCTGTTTTAGTTTCATTTAAACACCTCACTGACACTGCTGGGATAGGAATAGTGCACCAACCAAATAATACCTGCACAGTAGTGGTACTATTGGGGTCCTGACCATTAGAGAACAGAGTAAAGGGGACATACACAGTATATACTGTAGTCCACAAACAGATGGACCACAGTCTGGTAGTACAGTCTAGTAGTTATTTAGTCTAATAAAAAAAAAGGAAATACATCTTATGAACTTATTTTTAGTTAATGCTAAAGTTAGTTAATTATATTAGTGAAACTGCTTACCTTTACTCGTCATGTCCATTTCTGCAGTTTGGTAAATATTTCACCTCTTCTTTGAAAGAAACAGCACTCCTGCTTCCTCCATGCAGAAACCACACGTTTTTATTTAATATAATTAAATAACATAGAACACAGTGTCCCTGTATCCTGGGTTACACCTGAGGTAACCAAACTACTGCAGGATCCTGAACTACCTGTGCCAGGAGCACCTCATAATGCTTCATATGCCGTTCAATATGAAATCATTTTTAAATGGTATATTCCTTTAGTCAGGAGTTCAATATGCATTTTTCTCTGGTTCTTGTAGTAGCACAGCAGTAATGCTCTGAGGGAGGATTAACACTGAGCCGGTTAACGGACCATCGTTTTAAAGCAGCAGAGGAAACTTCTAGTCGCTATAGAGAGGCACACAGTAGCACTAATTAGGTTTTCTTGCTATTAAGCCTTTTTTCTTCAAAAGCCATTTACTGACGTTGATACTACCACTGAATAAAATAAGGTTTTAAAGCTTATGACTATTAATAAAAATATTTACCCTAAAAACATCTGTCTTGTCCCAAATCGTCCAAAACCCAAGTCGTCTTGAACGTGTGCCTCCCACAAATTTAATAATAAAATAAAATTTTAGATCTACAGTATATAATTATTCATTCATTCATTATCTTCCACTTTATCCTCTATTAGGGTCACGGGGGGGTTCCCCATGCCCATCCAGGGGAGAAGGTTTCAGGCGCTGGGCAGATACACCCAGGACAGGGCGCCAATCTATCGCTGGGCACACACTCACACACACAGACACATTCTATATGGGGCAATTTGGAGAACTCAATTGACTTGATTCATGTTTTTGGACTGTGGGAGGAAACCGGAGAACCCGGAGGAAACCCATGCGGACACGGGGAGAACATGGAAACTCCACCCAGATGGGGATTTGAACCGGGAATCCCTAGAGCTGAGAGGGGAACGTGTTAAACACTAAGCCACCGTGCGGCAGTATATAATTATGACCTGTGTATTTCTCATACAAATCTTTTTTTAATTACCCAAAATTGCTAAAGCACATGTGACAATAGAAAACACAACAGACAGCTGAACAAAATGTATGAATGTAATTTAAATCATTAATTCAAAGTGTTAACAACATTTTTCCTTTGTTAAACAATGTTAAACAATGAATTGGTCCATTAATGTGTACTGGGATCATATTCACACAAAACCAAGACAAAATTTAAAACGCAAGGCAGTTTTTGAAGGACAGGCAGGTTATGCTTGGTTTCTGCAAGTGAATATAATATTATCCTTCACATCCTCGTTGTTCTGTCTGTTTTGAGCACAAAGCTACAGACAGCTGCCACAATGTGAAAAACAAACATCCAATCAAATATAAGAATGGAGTGATAAGGCTTGCTTTAAGTTGAAAATAAAACAATCTGAACCTCAACAAATGACTTTAAATTAATAACAGTAGAACCTTCATTTATTCAGACAAAAACCAACATAGAAAATCTTTAAAATCTCAACTCATATCATTATTTTCCCTTTATCCTACTAAGGTAACATAGGAGGGGCTTAACCATCCAGGGGAGAATGTTTGGGACACTGGGCAGATGCACACAGAAGAGGGCCACTCATTGCTGAGCACAAGCTCACATTATATAGGGGCAATTTAGAGCAGTCAATTAACCTTGAATCCATGTTTTTGGTCTGCGAGAAGAAACCAGTGAACTTGTAGAAACTCCTACATGGACATGGGTAGAACATGAAAAATATAATTTAATTGCATCTTAAAACAATGAATATTAAAGCACTTATAAACTGAAAAAAATACAAATCAAAAACCTACACTCTTTATGTTGATCATTATCATAATCAGATAAATTAGCTACAGGACCTTTAGAAAATCATCATACCCTTTTTAGAAATAAGCCACAAACACAGATTTGCTCTGGTCTTTTTCTTGGGGTTTGGATTTACCGTGTTGAATCAGGGAATAAATAATTAAACATAATTCATGAAGAATCATGTTGGGTTCCTTCCCTTTTTTGGGTTGAGTGTTAATGCTCACCTACTTTAGGGGTTAACAGATTTTCCTTGGGATTTAGGTCACAGCTCTCACTTGGCCACTCAAGGACATTTACCTTTCTATGCTTAAGCTGCTGCATTGTTTTGAGGCGGTGTTCTGAGGGGAGCTGTCGGACTACAAGGTAAACCATCTGGCCTTTTTCAGCTGCTCAACAATGAACCTCCTGCTTTTCTTAAGACCTTAAATAAATTTCTTAAAGGATCGATTTCCTAAGTCCCAGTTGTCAATCTGTAAACATATTTGAGCAAACAAATTTAAATGTTTCTGTTTTTAATAACCACTTCCAATTATTTTGCTATAAAATTATGATTTATTTCTGAAAAACATAAATTTTCAGTTTTGTCGAACACAATTAATGTTTACATTTTCTACAATGTGTTACTAAGCAGCACATGTGCATTACAATGTGGAGGGACATCTCCACCAACACAAGATCCAAAATACCTCTTACACACACAAACACACTATTTTGGGGCATAAACTGCCCCATATTTTGTGGCAATTTAGAACAGCCAATTAACTTTCTGCCCTTTACACCACCAACAGATTGATGGCCAAACACCCCAACAACTGAGCTACCATGCTCCCAGACATGATATATAATACCCAAATTCATAGTCATTCATAGTGTAACATGGAGGGGTACTTAGTGTGGCATCATTTTTTTAATACTAAGACAGGTTATGGTGTTTATTAAATGAGGCTGGTTAGTCACTGAAACATGTTATTTTACCTAAAGTAAAATTTTAGGATTATTTCAGGGTATAATGATAATCTATAGTCACTAGAGCAGAAAAAGGAATGTTTTACACTATAATGGTTCATTAAGTTAAACACCTGAGCAAATAATCACAAAAGCTTCACCAGTTGGTGAATATTGGCAACTGTATAGAAATATTAAAGCACTGGTGAGTAAAACATTAGAAACGTTGGTAAACATTCTAAAACCAATGTTGGCTTGTAAAGCACATCGACAAAAACAATCCATCAATATGATTTGGCATTATAAGTGACATGGAATCTTCTATCATGTGTGTTTATACTATTACACAGCTTACATGAATACTCCGGTATTTAATCAACCTCAATCCTCAACTGGGATCATGGGGGGGGGGGGGTCCTCTGTGGGTTCCCTATGCACATATAGCAAAATACACCAAAGAAAAAACATCAATCTATCACCAGGCACACACTCACACAAACTGTGACATATAGGGACAACCTATATAGGGGCGATTGAGAGCAACCAATTTAGTTTAAATTCATGTTTTTGGACTGTGGGAGGATGAAGCTTATTAATACATATATTTATTCTTTAAGAAGACTGACATTAGTTCTATTTGTAATGCAGTATGAATGAGGTTGTAATATAAACACAGGAGTATTTAAATTAACTTATACTCACACATTTAAAGAAAAATTGGCACCGTAACAAAAAAATGAAGTATGTGTTTCTCTGATATCGATCTAATGGAAAGTGGTTGACTGTTGTTTCGAGAAAAGCCCACACACTATGACCCTGCCTCTTGTTCTTGCCCTAATGCCTCCAAAATTAGACCCATTGGGGTTCTCTTCAGCCCAATACTTTCCAGCTTGTTCTCCACTTTGTTCTTCAAGTTTCTCAATCTAATCGAAGCGTGGATGAGAATCACTAAAAGAAAAACACAGGTAAAATTAAAAAAGATTTTAAGGCCATACAATACCCCAGGAGCAACGACGGGTACTTTTTACAAAGTACATCGTCTCAAAGCAGCTTTAGAGTTTTCAAATTCTGAAAAAAGAGCCGTGAGAACCCATGAAAACCCACACTGACAAGGGGAGAACATAGAAACCCCAATCAGATTGAGATTCGAACCTGGATCCCCGGCGATGAGAGGTGAATGTGCTAAACACTAGGCAACAATACAATCCCCGATAGTACATTATCAATGATATCAAGATACTAACTTAAAATGGGAAAAGTGATGCCGAAGAGGAAAACTGCCACAGCATTTAGAACAGACAGCAGAAAGTAGCTGGAACCCAAGATGGCAATCAGGCAGATGGAAGGATGGTTCCTCCTGAAACGCCGGACCATGGGTTTGTTTTCTGCAGCCCAGACGAAGCCCAGAAACACAGCCATGAACACGACCAGCCCAACACAGAGCCATAACGGCTGGATATACCTAGTAAAGAGTTGGTAGGAGTTTCAAAAACACAGTAACAGATATGAGAATCACACAGACGTGGAAAAAATGCAGAAAAAACACACAGGTTTTATTATACTGTACATCCCTACAATAATAATACTAAGCAGCAGCCCAGATTTACAGAATAAACTTGGGTTTATTTTAAAGGATGATTTCAATTAACTTAATATAAAAAAATTTAAAAAATAAATAAAAATTTAAAAAGTCTATTTGCTTGAACAAAATTATTTATGTTGCCATACGGAAAAATTCAGTAGCCAGTGTTTGCAAAACAGAGATAGAGAGCATTACACAGAGGGACACACGTCACAATGTCCTCTTACCCCACAATCAGCAGAACAGCCGCCGCCGAAGCAAAATAGTTGGTCTGGTAATAAAGCAAATTGTTAATTATTCGGTTGTTCCATCGTTCCAGATTACGAACATCTGGGAGCGCGAATCGAGCAGAGCTGAAAAGAAAATCATCCAGGGTTCGGAAAGGCGGAGGCTGAATGTCGACCATTTTCACAGCTACGGATGGACTACATTACCCAGCATGCAATTCGAACAGGCGATAGACGAAGGGACAAACGGTCTCTATGGCTGCATGCATATAGATTGATAGATAGATTCGGGTTCGAATCCTAAATTGCCCCCATAACGTTCCCCCCAGGATGAATATGGGGAACTCTAGTTCCTAGCATAGGATTAGATGAAATATATATGTATATATAGGCGGCTCGGTGGCTTAGTGGTTAGCACATTCGCCTCTCAGCGCTAGGGATTCCCGGTTCGAATCCCCATCTGGGTGGAGTTTCCATGTTCTCCCCGTGTCTGCGTGGGTTTCCTCCGGGTTCTCCGGTTTCCTCCCACAGTCCAAAAACATGGATCAAGTTAATTGAATTCTCAAAATTGCCCAATTTAGAGTGTGTATGTGTGAGTGAGTGTGTGCCCAGCGATGGATTGGCGCCCTGTCCTGGCCCCCCCCCCCCCCCCCCCCCCCCCCCCCCCCCCCCCCCCCCCCCCCCCCCCCCCCCCCCCCCCCCCC
The DNA here is from genome assembly GCA_019802435.1 of Corydoras maculifer. NCBI lineage: Eukaryota > Metazoa > Chordata > Actinopteri > Siluriformes > Callichthyidae > Corydoras > Corydoras maculifer. Next base: position 2,706,237 of record JAFMOD010000092.1, read on the forward strand.
CCCCCCCCCCCCCCCCCCCCCCCCCCCCCCCCGTGTGTATATGTATATAGATGAGATTAGATATATGTAGAGGGCAAGGTAGCTCAGTGGTTAGGCTCAATTGGGCTTTGTTAGGTTTTTATAATACTTTTAAGTAATTTAGTAAAAGTAATAATTCATTCATTCATTATCTTCCGCTTTATCATTTATTAGGGTCGCGGTGGGGTTCCCCATGCCCATCCAGAGGAGAACGTCTCAGGCGCTGGGCAGATACACCGAGGACAGGGTGCCAATCCATCGCTGGGCACACACTCACTCACACAGACATACTCTATATGAGGCAATTTAGAGAATTCAATAGACTTGATCCATGTTTTTGGACTGTGGGAGGAAACCGGAGAACCTGGAGGAAACCCACAGGGAGAACATGTGCCACCGTGCCGCCTAAAAGTAATAATGTAAAGTAAAACTCATGAGGAGTTGAATAGTTCAGGGAACAAAGAAAATCACTATTTGATGAATGAGCATGGGAAAGAGTATGAATGTCCTGTTGCAGGGTCAGCGGAGAGTTTTAAATAATGGGACAGTCAACAAGAACCTGTCATAAATTCATACCCTTGAGGGGGGCAGAAAGCAGGACCAGATGGGTTAGAAGATAGAGATGTTTTGGTCAATGTACACATGAGAAAAAAGACTGCTGTTTGGAGGGGGCGCACACACAGAAGAAGCAGGTCACGCCCTCCTGAAGGACTTAAATTGACGAACTAGAGGACTTCGGTCAGAGCTCTCTCATCAATCGTGGTTGCCCGCCATTGATGATTTTTCTGTACACTTGGTTGTGTATTCAGTAACTTGCATTAAAATCTGTTTGGAACAACCTGCATCTCCGAGGCCGTTTATTGAACATTTAACAGCTTTTAAGGTTGTTGGTTTAAATCCCAGGTCCACTGAAGTTACCAATGTTGGTCCTTGAGCAAGGCCCTTAAGGGATGTTGTGATTAACCCTGCGCTCACCTTGTAAGTCGCTTTGGATAAAAGCATCTGCTAAATGACCAAATGTATGTATAATCCATCCATCCATTATCTTCCGCTTTATCCTCTAATAGGGTGCGGGGGGGGGGGGGTTCCCCATGCCCATCCAGGGGGGGGGTTCCCCATGCCCATCCAGGGGAGAACAGTTCAGGCTGGACAGATACACCCAGGACAGGGCGCCAATCTATCTTTGCGTACACACTCACACTCTATATGGGGCAATTTTGGGAGAATTCTATTGACTTTGATCCATGTTTTTGGACTGTGGGAGGAAACCGGAGAACCCGGACTAAACCCATGCGGACACGGGGAGAAAATGGAAACTCCACCCAGATTGGGATTCGAACTGGAAATCCCTAGTGCTGAAAGGAGCACGTGCTAACCATTAAGCCACCATGCCGCTGTATGTATAATCCATCCATTATCTTCCGCTTTATCCTCAATTATGGTATTAGGGTCGCAGGGGGGGGGGGGGTTCCCCATGCCCATCCAGGGGAGAACGTTTCGGGCGCTGGACAGATACACCCAGGACAGGGCGCCAATCTATCGCTGGGCACACACTTACTCACACAAACACACTCTATATGGGGCATTTTAGAGAACTCAATTGACTTGATCCATGTTTTTGGACTGTGGGAGGAAACCCACGCAGACACAGGGAGAACATGGAAACTCTACTCAATTCAAACCAGGAATTAAGCCACTGTGCCGCTGTATGTATAATATTCATAATATTATTGTCAATAACAACGCAACAAGATGAATAATAAAATACTTTATACTGCATCACAAATAAATAATACATTAACAAAACCTAAAGAAAACAGGTACAAATACATCCTGTCACCTTCAGCCAAATGAAAGAATGAGGGCAAACTCTGGAAAAATATGACCAAAAGCACAATATACAGCTGAGAAAAGACACATAAAGGTCAATGTAGTGAAATCAATAAATCATAATTAATTAATAGTTTAGTTATTCAAAATTCATTCATTTATTATCTTCCACTTTATTCTCTATTAGGGTCGTGGGGGGGTTGCCCATGCCCATCCAGGGGAGAACGTCTCGGGCGCTGGGCAGACACACCCAGGACAGGGTGCCAATCTATCGCTGGGCACACACTCACTCACACAGACACACTCTATATGGGGCAATTTGGAGAACTCGATTGACTTCATCCATGTTTTTGGACTGTGGGAGGAAACCGGAGAACCCGGAGGAAACCCACGCGGACACGGGGAGAACATGGAAACTCCACCCAGATCCGGGAATCCCTAGTGCTGAGAGGAGAACATGCTTACCACTAAGCCACTAAAGCTGTTATTCAAAATATATTTCTTTTTTTTTTTTTTAATAACTATAAAGCACCAAAAACCACTTATTGCTTGAAGCAACATTATGTAACAATTTTAATTGCACATTACGTCATTTTGATATTATAATGACCTGTAATTGGAATCTTTACTTCACTGAAAGACCGAATGTAGCACTCTATATCTTTGGCTAAACCAGGGTTGATCACCCCTGATAAAAGCACCCCCCCAACAAAGCTGCCCACCTACTGTACCTACAGTATTCACTTGATACCCAGCCAAATAAATCATTATTACTTTGCCATCATTAAAATATTAAAGGACAAAAGAAAGGGTCAAATTAAGGAAGCCAGGAGTGACAAAAGGGAAAATGGAAGCAACGAAAAAAAAAAAAAAAGCTGGAAATAAAACATGGCTGCTATGCTGAATTGGTTTCAAACACACAACCATGTACAATCAAACAGCTAATATTGTTATTGGTAATAATAAAAAGAAGACTAAGAATAAGAACAATCATTCTATTTAATGATAATCAATAATAAATTATATATCTACTCAGAAATAAATAATGACAGGCCCCTGAGCAAAGTCTGTACATTCACATACTTTAAAGGTCAGTGATCAATCAGGGCTCCAGTAAGCATCACAATATATAAATCTCATTGTGCTTTCTTCACAGTGTCAAAGTCAAATGGCATTTACTGATACTGTCCACGGCTTTCATTCTTGGTGGGAAGTTCACCAGGGTCCTCCAGAAAAGGATTTGCTGGTAAAAAGAGAAAAAGACTGATCAAAGATCTTAGACCTGCTGATATTCCTTGTTGTAGGACATATAACAACCAATCTTGACTACAGTGATTTGATACTTACGGTTCTGGAATTGCTGTGCTGTGTATCTGGTGAGTAAGATACCAAAACCTTCGATGAGTGCTAGTAGAACCCCCCCCATCATTGCAGAGCCCATCATAGCCAAGGGACCACCTAAAATACATAACTTTTAGTAAATATACGTAATATAAATGTGTGAGTATAAATATGTAAGCATACTTTTTATTAACTTTAAAATGATTGTGTAAATAGGGCAGGTTCGAATCCCTATCTGGGTGGAGCTTCCATGTTCTCCCTATGTCCGTGTGGGTTTCCTCCAGTTTCCTCCCACTGTAAAAATTATAAATCAATAAATTGCCCCTCTATAGTGTGTGCCCAGGGATGGATTGACGCCCTGTCCTGGGTGTATCTGCCCAGCACCCGAACCTGGACAGGCATGGGGAACCCTCTGCAACCCTAGTAGAAGATTGAGCTAAAGATAATGAATGAAATTTATAATTGTGCAAACAATCGTGCAAAACACCACCATGTAAATGTCACCCACCAATATGAAAAAAAAAATTGGGTGAAGGACCTTCCCCAAACTGTTTCCACAAAGTTAGAGTTAATTGTCTCCAATAATCTATAACAATTGTGTTGCTTTGTGACATAACACCAGCTGATGTGAAACCCGTTCGACAGGTGAGACTTACTACGTGAAGCCAGTATGGCTCCCGTCATGGCGCCACTTGTGATGGAATTCCACGGATCCTCTTTCCCTCTTAACCTCACCAGTCCACAGTCGATGGTGGAGAAAAGGCCTCCCCACACCGCAAAACTACCTGTGAATTGATCCACATGAGAAGAACTGGAACTCGAAAATCAGGTCTTATTTCGTCCAAATCACATTACACCTCCACTGCAGTGTGCCAACATGGAGACGACATAGAAAAGACAAGATAAGAAAAATGAAACCAAAGGAAGCTCACCTCCAATCTGTGGCGCTCTTATGCGCACCGCGTTCACACTGCCCCTCAGCCTGTGTCGTACACCCTTCAACATGGAATAAACATTTTAGAATCCAACACAACTGCCCAAACGGAGCGGTTTAGTGTTCAGGTGACTATAATAAAACCCACCATAGGTGCATTTCGGAAGCCTTTGACACACTGAAATATTCCACCTCCGATGGCCCCCATTGTGAAAGCACCTCCACAGTCATCTACTATCCTCCATGGACTAAACACAAACAATAGTGCTGATGTTATGACTGGAAACTATTGTATAGGCAAGCTTTTGACATTAGCAGCTGAACCTTATCATATTTTAATTTCATAAAGTGATCTATTTTGCTTATTTACATTTAGTCATTTAGCAGATGCTTTTATCCAAAGCGACTTACAAATGAGAACATTACAAGTCAGAAGTTGTTTTTTTTTTGTACAACAGGTATTTGTTAAAGAGATGTGTCTAAAGTAGTTTCTTAAAACTGCTTCGTGATTCTGCCTTACGGACGAAGCTGGGAAGATGGTTCCACCATTTTGCAGTGGTGAACGCCACGGAGTGAGAATCAGCTCCTGGAGCGAAGTGAACGAGTCGGAGTGTATTTTGAAAAGATAGAGTGAAGGTAAAAGGGGGAAGATCCAGAAATGGTTCCGTAGGCCAGAGTCAGTGACTTGTACTGAATGTGAACAGCTACAGGGAGCCAATGGAGGGAAATGAGTGATGGAGTGACATGAGTTCGCTTGGGCTGGTTAAACACGAGTCGGGCTGCAGAGTTCTGAATTAGTTGAAGAGGTCTGATTGTAGAAGCTTATTGTACTTACACACAGAGGAATATGTTTTATTTTTTTCAGTTCTGCAGTGACACTGATGTGGTGAGGGGGTTTTAGTGCAGCAGTGCTGCTGTAGTTTTATTCCTCCAGCTCAGTGACACTGCTGGGATAGGAATAATGCACCCACCAAATAATACCTGCTCTGTGGTGGTACTATTGGCCACTACTGACCATTAGAACAGAGAACACAGTACTGTATATACTGTAGTCTACAGACAGATGGACTACAGTTTGGAATTGTGGAACTACAAAGTCCATCTTTATTTCAAATGGAACTAATACAATGGATATTCACCACCCAAATTACACCTGCTCTCTTAACGTCTACACTGAAGACTATCAACGTATGAGAAACAGGTGCTACAGTTTACAAAACGAGAATTGTATGAAAACTAAAGCAAAGTTTAAAGTATTGTATAATCTGTTTACTGTTTGCTTCGAACACCACAGACGAGGAGTACTCAACTCAAAGCACTCAACTCGCGAAAAGACTTATTTAAATTGTGAGTGTTATTTCTGTCTATTTACGGTCTCAACGCGGCATTACATTTAATAAACAAAGCTGTCAGAAGAGTTATACTTTACCAAGGTTCACGCGCGTACTCCTCCATAGTAAACTGTTGACGATCAACGTGTGACGAAATAGTTCGCTGACAGCCGGCTGCGTTTCATATCTTTATAACATTGACATAGTGCACTACTCTGGTGAAACGAGTAACTTAAACTTAAACACCCTACGTAGTGCACTATGTGTCTATGTTTTAAAGATTTGAAACGCGGCCGCAAATCTTCGCGCATTATACACGAAGTGAACGGGAATTCAAATAGCAGTTCTGGGTATTCGATGGACTGCGGTTAACAAGTTAATTTTCGCTTACTTTTAACTAACTAATCGTGCGCTATTTGTTCATGTGCGTTAATAAAGCTGCAAACCGTTTAATCACAACACAACAGAAGGCGGAGCGAGGCGTGTGACGTCAGTCTGAAGCGTCGCGCGAGAGACTGGTTTGGTTGAATGAGGCGCTAAAGTGAGCAGTTTTAAAAGGTAAACTATGCAGTCGATGTACGATTTATTTAATGTTATGAATAATATTTACATGTTCAAACGAGTATTTGAAATTTCCTTAATTACAGAAGGCAATATACTTGATTTAATTGAAGTGCTTATGCTAAGCTAACTCATGGCTAGCTTAACTGCTCGCTGAAAACATTCATCCATTCATTATCTTCCACTTTATCCTCTATTAGGGTTGTGGGGGGGTTCCCCATACCCATCCAGGGGAGAACGTCTCGGTCGCTGGGCAGACACACCCAGGACAGGACACCAATCTATCGCTGGGCACACACTCACTCACACACACACTCTATATGGGGCAATTTGGAGAATTCATTTGACCTTGATCCATGTTTTTGGACTGTGGGAGGAAACCGGAGAACCCGGAGGAAACCCACGCGGACACGGGAAGAACATGGAAACTCCACCCAGAGGGGGATTCGAACCGGGAATCCCTAGCGCTAATAGGAGAACATGTTAAACACTAAGCCACCGTGCCGCTCTCGCTGAAAACATGCTTATATTATTATACCTACATTTACCATGAATATAATTTTGAAACTTTCTTTGCAGATGCCTCTGCCACCGGCTTTGCTCGCACGTCTGGCCAAAAGAGGAATCGTAAAACAGTCTGATCATGGTGAGATTGGTTAATTTACATTAAAACCTATCAGATGGACACGATACTAGAAATAAGCTTGTGTTGTAAAATCTGAGTCGGTGGAGTACATCGGACATGAGCCCCAATACAGATCGGACCAACCAAATAATACCTGCTTTGTGGTTGTACTATCGGGGTCCTAACCATTAGAACAGAGTAGAGGGGACAGATGGACTACACAGTACGTACTGTAAAAACGTGAGGACATTATGTAAATTCCAGAAGCTCTTGAAATGGTTCTGCATGACAGCAGAGGTTATCACAGGAGCTATAAAGTTGTTTTACCCCAGCCTAGTAATAAAGTGTGCTTACATTACGAGACCTCTGCACCTCATCTTGCCCACTGCATTCGGGTTTTTCAACCTCACCCTGCTGCCAATTTTCACTTTTATATCTCTCTTCACCTTTTAATGGTGGAACAATCTCTCTCGTTGTAATGCTCAGATATTGGGCATTTCAAGAGATCTCTTACACAAACACTTACTCTTATATTGTCATATGGATCTAAATAAAAAATAATAATAAGGCATTGAATTTAATTGCCAAATGGTCAGAGCTGATTATGCAAGTTAGCTGCTCTCTAACTTACTCTAATGAGCTGCTTTGGATTAAATTATTTGAAACATGAGGATGTGGATTAAAAAGTATGAATTTTAAAGCTGTCTTGATTTTTTTTCTATAGAAGCTGAGGAGGAGATTATTGCAGAAGACTATGACGATAACAGCGTAGACTATGAAGCCACGAGGCTTGAAAATTTACCTTCCAACTGGTACAAAGTGTTTGACTCCAACTGGTAAGCGCTTTAGATGATTCCTGGTATATTTGTCTCATTTCAAATGCTGTGTCCAAACTTTTGACGCTGCTGTAGCTAAAATTAAAAACTTAGCAATAATCTACATGTATAAGTATTCAGAGTAAATACTGATGGAGCACAGAGTACTGAATGTGGTACATTCTGTCTAGTAGACAGTTTTAGACACAGTTGTAGTTTTTGTAATTCTTGTGTAGTTTAGTTAGTTGGTTTTGTTTTCATATAGATTCACCTTTTGGAGCAGGACGTTGGATGTATTTAGCCCCTTGGTGCTTATTTGGGGTCTCTGTCATCAAAGAAAACATATTTTAGTCTGACTGATCATTTAATTAGTGTAGGACTCATAACCTCAGTGTTTAATCAGATATGCTCATCATTGTGTATTTTTTACATGCTTACCCTTAGTGGACTTCCATACTACTGGAACGTGGAGACTGACTTGGTGTCGTGGCTGTCCCCTAACGACCCCACAGCAATCATTACTAAGGCTGCAAAAAAGCACAGAGGTAAAAGATCTGCAAGTATGGGGTGTGTGTGCTGATTAATTACATATCTGTCTGATTGCTGATGTCTCTTCTCAGTGGAGATCGTAGAGGAGCGAGGAGACGCACATCAGGAGAAACCAGAGAGAGAACGAGAACGGGAGCGGGAGCGAGACAGGGAGCGGGAGCGAGAACGAGACGACGGAAGGGAAAGAGACAGAGAACGAGACAGGGACCGGAACAGAGACCGAGATAGGGATTGGGACAGACGAATGAGACGAGAGGACAGTGGTCCATACAGCAAATCTAAAAGAGGTAACGAGGTTTACTTCTTTTTGTCCTTCCTGGGTTTTTTTTAAATTCTGAAAAAAAATTACATTTTGCAAATAAAATCATGTTAATCTGCTCCTTTGATCCTCATACAGGTGGAAGCCGGAAGCAGGAGGAGATGGATCCTATGGATCCCAGCGCCTACTCCGATGCACCAAGGTGTTTATTTCAATATCTATACATGTTCTTTGCTCTGTTCTTCAGGTGGAATGCATTCAGTTCGGCTTCAAATACAAAGCAAGACATTAAATGTTTGTTATTTAGCTCCATTTGTAATGATTTATTTTGCTTACACACAGAGGAATCTGTCCTCCACATTTAACCCATCTGTGCAGAGAAACAGTGATCCAGTGAGGATATTTAACCAGCTGTTTATATTCCGACAGGGGCTCATGGTCCGCTGGCCTTCCCAAGCGTAATGAAGCCAAAACGGGCGCAGACACGACGGCAGCAGGCCCCCTGTTCCAGCAGAGGCCTTACCCCAGTCCAGGAGCAGTGCTCAGGGCTAACGCTGAACACACCAGGCGCTTGGAGGAAGAGGATGACGATGATGATGACTGAACTTACCAGTTTCTAATAGGGATCTAGAATTTTAGCTGCACGTTCTGACTTTTTATACCGAACTAAACTTTGTGTTTTTTCTTGGTAATTTATCTGTCTTTAAAAAGTGTCTGTCTTTATGATTTGAACTGAATTAAAAAAATGTAATAAAAACTGATGCTTTGCGAGAAACACTGATCAGCAGAGAGGATTGAGACCGAATGTCAAGAGAAAGCCTTCACATCTATAAACATCCTGCTGAGTGTGCATATATATATTAATATATATATAGAGAGAGAGAGATGAAGATAGCTGGTACATTTTTGAAGTGAAAATACAATTTATTATAAAATAACATTTCACAATACAGTTAATGGTACAATAGAAAACTACACTAAAGTTTCTGTGTGGTTGATGTGATGTTTTATACAACCGGCAGGATAAACAGACCCCAGTCCTTCTCTCCACATGTAGGAGCCACTCCCCGTTATGTCTCTTCTCAGCCACTATAAACATGATGTAGAGAAACAGCTGAAAGTCAAAAAAAATGGGAGCCAAATCATTTCCCGTAAAGTCCTGAACCATGCTGATGAAACGCTGATCCATAAAAGAGTCATTGAATTCTTCTTAACAGCACAAACCATGGATTTGCTCCTCCGTGGTGTTTGGGATGTTGGGAAATGGCTGCTCCTTGCTGTATATTAGTGTTCTCCACCCACATAATGGCAGATAATGTCATAATCCAGAGTGAAAAGTTTCTCCTCGTAGCGCTCCAGCTGCACCATGGCGCGACATTTTACTTTATCCCGCTTCAGAATGTGACCCACCTGCACACAGGGACACATGGATCTTTTACATCGGCTTTTATCCTTTAGTGAAAGACAGTATATGATGGACCTCACTTGTGATTGGATGGTTAAGGGTTAAGGCTTATTCAGTATTTAATGTTCAGCTTTTATATAGATATTATTAATTTTACAGCCATTAGTACATATAATGTGTCTGTGTGTGGGGTGAGGGGTGGATCTCTAACAGCTCATTAGGTTTGTGTTCAGATGAGCAGACAGTGTGTTGTCAGTAACAGTGAAGTGTTGGTATACCTGTCCTCTGTGTTCACCCAGAACCACCATAACGGAGTCAGTATCATTTTTGGGCACAATGGTCTCGAGCATCCCCTGTTTCACGTCTGTTACAGGAGGAGAGGAAATAAACATCATTATACAGTCAGTGTTCACTTAAATATTTATGTATGAGATAAATAAAAGTTCCTACCATCCAGCAGACGCCCTTCATCTGTTCGACATATGCACATGTGAGGAGTCAGCACGTCCTCGATTCTCATCTAATAGAAACAATTAGAAGATTATAAACGTACATACGCACATAAAGAGACACACACAATTGCAATATTAGGATGTGTCGGGGGGGGGTGTATAATGCATGTGTATGTTTGTATATAGGTATGTATATACCTGTGTGTGTGTATATGTATATATATATAGATAGATAGATAGATAGATAGATAGATAGATAGATAGATAGATAGATATGAATGTATAGGTTTTTTTTTTGTTTTTTTTCTCTTCTAGGTTGTTTCTTTTTCCCTCCTCTTTTTCTCCTCTGTCATGCATTTGCGGAATATCAATCAAATAAAATCACAATTAACAGGATCAGGCGCTGGGCAGATACACCCAGGAAAGGGCGCCAATCTATCGCTGGGCACACACACAGACACACTCTATATGGGGCAATTTGGAGAACTCAATTGACTTGATCCATGTTTTTGGACTGTGGGAGGAAAATCCGGAGGAAACCCACGCGGACACGGGGAGAACATGGAAACTCCCAGATGGGGATTCGAACCGGGAATCCCTAGTGCTGAGAGGAGAACGTGCTGACCACTAAGCCACAGTGCCTCCCCTTTAAGAAACACTGATTTTTTTTTTTTAACTTGATTTTCACAAAAGCGGGGGCACGTGGCTCAGGGGTAAGAACGTTGTAACAGCTGTAATACCTTGGAGTTGTAGTATTTGCCGCCTTTGAAGGTTTTATCTATGAATCTGACACGAAGGTCCCTTTGGAGCCAGGAGGGGGCAGATGAGCGGGACTCCTTGATGGGGGGACCCTTCTCTCTAGGATTTAGAAACATTTTAAATCACAATATTATTTTACAAAGCAATTTTACAGAATACTTGCATTACTAACATTAGCTTACATGGGAGCATAACGTACAGGAGCTAACATACAATAAAAATAAATGTCATATTCAAGCCTATGACATTCATCCTTCTTTCTGATCACATTTGCACCACAGTCATTTGTTACCTGTCTGTATCTGATTCCTTGTGCTTTCTCTTCTTCTGTTCTCGTTCCCATTCCTTCTCTTGCGTCCTCTCTCTATCTGAGTGCTGATCTTTACAAAGTTCCTCCTTTACTCTGGTCTTCCCTCTCTCCTTCTCCCGCTCTCTCTCCTTTTCTCGTTCTCTCTCCTTCTCTTTTTCTTTCTCCTTGTGTGCTTTGCTGATGCGACCTAGAGAACAGGAACTGCGTTACACAGGCGTGCTGATCAGTGACTGTATACTGTTTAACTGAATCAACTCCGAATGACTGAAGCATCACGAAAATGGACACGATTTAAAGTAAATTTAATGCAGGTTTGAATCCTGATCTGGGTGGAGTTTTTATGTTCTCCCTGTCTGTGTGGGTTTCCTCCAGGTTCTCTGGTTTCCATCCACAGACCAAAAAGATGAATGCAAGGTAAACTGGCTACTCTAAATGACCCCTATTTAAAGAGTGTGACTGTGAGTAGTGATTGATTGGCGCCCTGCCCTTGTATCTGCCCAGCGCCCGAAACATTCTCCTTAGGATGGGCATGGGGAACCACTCTGTGACCCTATTCTCTTGTATAGGATTCAGCAGAAGATAACGAGATAAAGCAATGATGGGACTGTGATCACGAGAAGAGCAAAAAAACTGTGAATTTAAAAGCTTTATATACATTATAAAAGCTTTATATATGCACCACAACTCGGATGATGTGAAACAGCTTGTAGGTGGAGCTTGACAACCGAGACAAATTTAATAATTTCACACTTATATTATTACAGAATGAAATTGTGTCACAGTGCTGAGGACTCACTCAGGTCCTTGCTGTACTTCTCATATTCTTTCTGAGGAACCAGACGCAGAGAGTACTGGCTGATGGTTACCGTCTTCCCGCCGATCGCTAGTTTAACCACCGCTCTGGCATTGTCTGTGTCCACTCCCTCTATCTGTAAGAGAGAAAGCAATCATGAGAGATTGCAAGAGAAAGAGCAGGTCCCAGATTTAAACTTTAATATATATATTTAAAGATGTATACAACTGAATAATAAATCTCTTTTAATCACGGAGCCTGAAAATGATTTGATGTATTATATATTATTTAAATGCAGCTGAGGCACAGAATGAGTTACAGATTCCTTTAACAGTATTTACTAAGCCTCTTCTCCTGATTAAAGTTGACAGGGGTTGGCCTTAATCACCCCTCAAACACCCAATGACCTACTAACTCACCCACACACTCAATCACTCAATCAATAACTCACTCACTCTGTAGTGGTTCATATCATTAAAGAACAGACTAAAGGGGAGGAACATTGTATCTACAGTCACACATGGACTGAAATGGTAGAACTACAAGATGCATCTTCGTTATGTGAGACTGATAACAGAGATGTTGAGTGTAGATGAAGTTTAAGCAGAACCAAATCCAACCTTTCCATAAAGGTCTTTATGAGCTCCGTTCTGCACCTGGACACAACCACCAGGCCCCAGCACCAACACCTCTTCTTTTTCCCTCTCCTCTCCCGGCTTAGGGGGCCTCCTGGGGCGTGTGGGTTCCAGATCTTTAATTGCTAAGCGATCACCACCCAGCCCCAGGCCTTTGGGTCTCAGCTGATACTCTACAGGCTTAATGTCTCTATAAGAAAGAAACAAGAAGGCAAAGGTTAAAAATAAAGAACCGGAGCCTGTGGTGTGTAAAAGACCATTTGGACTTTCATAAAGGGTTAAAAACAACTAATCTCAGACTAAAGAACCCGCTTCAAACACTTCACAGAGGAGAGCATGTCCTTCACGATGACAGATGGTACGTTTTTTGTGTAGCAATTAAAATCAAGTCCGGTCTGTTGCCCTCAAACATTTAAATTCTGCCCAAGTGACAACATAACACGAATTGTGGTCCCTTTTCGTACATTAATCATGTTTATATAATATCTAACATATTGCAGAGGTTTTTTTCTACTGAAATTAATAAAAAAGAAGTTTTGAGAAATGATAACATCAGGTAAGCAGTAGAGACAGCAGGACACATAAATGGCGTCTTACCGTTTGAACGTGCGGCCCATTCCCTCGCCCTCCTTCCAGCCCATTCCCTTTACCATGGCCATGCCGTACGCCTCCACCGGCACCTGCTCATAGTCGGCTTCTGCAGACTACAGCGGATTAAAAAAAAAAACACGAAATGAATACTACTTTTTATTTATTCATTCATTTATTCATTATCTTCTGCTTTATACTATATTAGGGTCGCGGTGGGGTTCCGCATGCCCATCCAGGGGAGAACGTTTCAGGCGCTGGGCAGATAGACCCAAGACAGGGCGCCAATCTATCACTGGGAATACACTCACTCACACAGACACAAACGCATACACACTCTATATGGGGCAATTTGGAGAACTTAATTGACTTGATCCATGTTTTTGGACTGTGGGAGGAAACCGGAGAACCCGGAGGAAACCCACGCAGACACGGGGAGAACATGGAAACTCCACCCAGATGGGGATTCGAACCGAGAATCCCTGGTGCTGAGAGGCAAACATGCTAACCACTAAGCCACCGTGCCGCCACTACTTTTTATTTTCTGAGGATTTAAATGCATATTTTTTTTTCTGTGATGCTGATGTTGTATATCATAGATGTAAACAGCTGAGTTCCTGTAGCTTTAGTAAAAAAATTGCATTCTCACATGCTTTAAAACAAGATAGGGGCATAAATGTTTGAAAAACGTCATAAGTGTTAACGTAGCCTAAACAACAAGCATTCTCACTAACGCAAGACGACCCCCCCACCCACATCCCAATCATCAATATAATTGAGACTGCAGTGGGAGGGGCTAACGTGCTATTTTTGTGCTTGCAGTCAAGCCTCTGTACCATAGCAAAGCTGCTGGAACATCTGTTCTCTGTGAGCTTAGCACCGTGACGACTGGGATTCTGGATGTCATGTCATGTCATCAGAGACCTCACATGGACCGAGGGAGCGAGAGTGGGAGGATATTGCCGAGTAAGCAGCATGGACCATGCAGTGCAATACTTCATCACTTAGTTTCCTTCGACACGCCCATCTCTCTCCATCCGCCCTCGAGTGAGCGCATACCCACACACCCGCCTGTACCTCGCCGTGTACGACGACTTGAAAAATCCCCTGCTGACACAGCCATATGCAGATGTCTGGATGGGACTGGTGTGAGCCAGATCTGATAGCGCTCACTATGTACACAACAGAGATACCATCAATAATGGCATCACGCCACGAAACGATTGGCTAGAAGGACAGCACGTGCAAATAATTACACTGGACTTATTTGAACTCGCTCATCCACAAGCTTCCTGTCTCTTGGTTCTCAGTTTCACTGCTATAGGTCATTTCAGGTTTAACACCTCAACAAAAAGACATCATTCATTCATTCATTATCTTCCGCTTTATCCTCTATTAGGGTCGTGGGGGGGTTCCCCATGCCCATCCAGGGGAGAACGTCTCGGGTGCTAGGCAGACACATCCAGGACAGGGCACCAACCTATCGCTGGGCACACACTCACTCACACAAACACACTCTATATGGGGCAATTTGAAGAACTCAATTGACTTGATCCATTTTTTCGGACTGTGGGAGGAAACCGGAGAACCCGGAGGAAACCCACACGTACACGGGGAGAACATGGAAACTTCACCCAGATGGGATTCGAACCGGGAATCCCTAGTGCTGAGAGGCGAACACGCTAATCACTAAGCCACCATGCTTCCCCAAAAAGACATCAATTACAGAAAATTATTATTCTCATGGAGAATATTTGGGGGGGGGGGAATGGGGCCTTTGCCAACACTTAAAAGATGACAAGCCTCCTCCTTGCTCTATTGTTTATTTCCTCCACTTACCATATAAATGGACTTTGTAGTTTTATAATTACAGACTGTAGTCCATCTGTGTACAGTATGTACTGTAAACCTCTGTGGATGTTCTGATTATCATAAAGAGATAAAAACAGTATGTATGGAAACAGATGGACGACAAAGTGTAATTAAAGAACTACAAGGTGCATCATACGGTAAGTGGAACTTGGACATGTGTAGAAAGGAGGAGTTTAACTAAAAAAGGAAGCTGGTAAGTGAAAGTGAAAAAACAAACAACATGGTCACTAAATACTATATTTACCACAAGATAGGGATTTTTTTCTTTAGTAGCCCAACTGCCTTAACGTCCAGTGTTTTAGAGATTTGCCACAATTTCAGAAAGGGGTTATTTATGATATCGCAAGCTTAAAAACGCTGGGGATCAGCATTCACACAAGGAATCAAAACCAACTGGTCTGGCATCAACAATAATGCCACGGTTTAAAAGACGAGATCACACAATCACCCCCCACCCCACACACAGACAACACATTGAAACCCGGTCTGGGCTTGTCTTGAGAACCAACACATCCCTGATGTTTACTAACTGATATCGCCAGACATTTGGAAGGTCAACATTTAAATATTATAAAAAATGTAAAAGATTCTCCATCTTTCAGTAAAGACTTCAAAGTGCAAAGATATTCCAATTAATTCCCTTAACACACAGAACCTTATATAACGCAGCATGCCATTAACTTTTAACGAGCCCCAAGAGGATTTACATTACACACGATTCAGTCTAATCTTCACGGGTAGCCAGATGCTGGAGACAGAACTTCAACACTGGATCATCCAGCTGCTAATAAATTGAAATTTGCTTATAAAGCACATTCTGACAATTGTAGACAGGTCAGTTAAAAACTCCTATTCACTCATTAAATCACTCATGTTACACAATAATTACTCTGCGAGTGGCGCGGTAGCTTAGTGGTCAGGGCGTTGGGCTATCAAGCTGAAGGTTGGGGGTTTAAATCCACTGAAGTTACCAGTGTGGGTCCTTGAGCAAGACCCTTAACCCTCATTGCTCCAGGGATGTTGTGATTAACCCTGTGCTCACCTTGTAAGTCGCTTTGGATAAAAGCATCTGCTAAATGTTCTAACTTCTAATGGGAGTTTTCAGAGAATGCTCCTGACAGCGATGACACCCATTTCCACCTGTGTCTAAATCGGCAAAAGCCAGTGTTCACTTCAAAAACCGGACTAGAGGATGTTGCATTCAATAAACACATTTATTAATCGAGCCTTGTTTTTTATTTTATTTTTTTACTTTAATGTTTGTAACGCAGCTCGTATCGGGCGGCATGGTGGCTTAGTGGTTTAGCATGTTCGCCTCTCAGCCCTATGGATTCCTGGTTTGAATCCCCATCTGGGTGGAGTTTCCATGTTCTCGTGTCTGTGTGGGTTTACTTCGGATTCTCCGGTTTCCTCCCACAGTCCAAATACATGGATCAAGTCAATTGAGTTCTCTAAATTGCCCTATATAGAGTGTGTATGAGTGCGTGTCTGTGTAAGTGTGTACCCAGCGATAGATTGGCGCCCTGTCCTGGGTGTATCTGCCCAGCACCC
>JAFMOD010000092.1:2723041-2778063 GCA_019802435.1 Corydoras maculifer
TTCCTGGTTTGAATCCCCATCTGGGTGGAGTTTCCATGTTCTCGTGTCTGTGTGGGTTTACTTCGGATTCTCCGGTTTCCTCCCACAGTCCAAATACATGGATCAAGTCAATTGAGTTCTCTAAATTGCCCTATATAGAGTGTGTATGAGTGCGTGTCTGTGTAAGTGTGTACCCAGCGATAGATTGGCGCCCTGTCCTGGGTGTATCTGCCCAGCACCCGAAACGTTCTTCCCTGGATGGGCATGGAGAACCCCCCCCGCGACCCTAATATAGGATGAAGCGGAAGATAATGGCTGGATGGACTACCTTGCATCTTACTGCTTTAATAAAATACTCCCCATTAACACCAGGCCTCAGTCTTTCTCCACATCTCACTAATACTTCGCCTGCATCTTTCTCCAAAAGAAGATGCGATGAGGAAACAGAAGGACGGATAACCCGAAAGCTGATTTTTCCAAATAAGACGTCCTTCCTCACTGAAGCTTGAAAGCTGTGGCATTAATTGAGGACTTGCTGTGCAGCCGTATTTTCCCCCCCGTCATGCAGGATTACAACCTCAACTATACACTGATGTAATTACAAGCTGATATAACATCAATCATAGCGCATGTGCTTACACACGAATATGCTGCCTTCAACTTGCCTTCTCATATTCTGAAGCTTTATATATTTTTTTTTTATTATTTTTTTAGCCTTTGCATTCACCTGCGTCTTTGTCATCGTCATCATCATAGAAACATTTAAAAAATCGTATAAAAATATAAAAAGATCAGCTTAAAGCACCTAAGAATCCTTTGTAAAAGCCTCTTCTCTCAGTTAATCGATTTAAGGGTCAGAAGGGGGATAAAACAGGATTAAGTAGTTAAAGAAACATCGATTAAGATATTAAAAAGAATCCATAAAAATGCTCGGTGAGACTGTGGGTGTAAGGACACTACTAATTAAACTTTATTAAATTAAAGATCATAGAATGATGCGGGCGGCACGGTGGCTTAGTGGTTAGCATGTTCTCCTCTCAGCTCTAGGGATTCCCAGTTCGAATCCCCATCTGGGTGGAGTTTCCATGTTCTCCCCGTGTCTGTGTGGGTTTCCTTCGGGTTCTCCGGTTTCCTCCCACAATCCAAAAACACGGATTAAGTCAATTGAGTTCTCCAAATTGCCCCATATAGAGTCTGTAAGTGTAAGTGAGTGCCCGCCCAGCGATAGATTGACACCCTGTCTTGGGTGTATCTGCCCAGCGCCCGAGACGTTCTCCCCTGGAAGGGCATGGGGAACCCCCCCCCCCCCACCCGGCTTCCCTAATAGACGATAAAGCGGAAGATACTTAAAGGATGAATAGAATGATTCATTAACACTATATCTTAACCAAGCCTTTTATTTTTATTATTTATAGCACCTTTTCATGACATGAGGTCATTTTGCATCTCAACTTAAAGGCAGGATTCAGCTTATGGAGAAATTAAGGTTAAGGAACTTGCTCAAAGTCCCCACATTGGCAACCTTCTGGTGGATTCTGGGTTTGTTGGGACAACGGTTGGGACTGATGGCCCTTCTTTTTAAATTTCTGTCTTTTCTTCGTGTTTCGTCAAAGAGCCATAAAAAAATAATCTCCCCTCTCATTTCTGTGGTTTCTCATTTTTCTCTCTGTACATTTTCTTAATCAAATCTTACACCTTATTACCTTCCTTCTTGTTGCATTTACAGCATATAGGGATGAGTATTTAGGCACCAAGTCATGATTATTGCACTTTGCAAAAAAGTCTAACTATGTTCTAGCTGCTATGGATACTGAAAAGAATCTGGGCCTCCATCTGTTCCTTCATCTGTCATGTGTAGTGCCTCCAGCGTAGGCATTAGAGCAACCCTCATCAATCTAATAGAATTCACAAGGAATGTTGGTAGAGTGCTAAAAAAAACAACAAGCATGGTGTTGCAATATGACCGTGTCCATTGCTGACATTTCCATAGGCAGTACAATAGACATGACCCAGTCCAAGCATCCATCCATCCATTATCTTCCGCTTCATCCTCTATTAGGGTCGGAGGGTGGGGGGGGTCCCCATGCCCATCCAGGGGAGAACGTCTCGGGCGCTGGGGGGGAATCTATCGCTGGGCACACACTCACTCACACAGACACAAACTATATGGGGCAATTTGGAGAATTCAATTGACTTGATCCATGTTTTTGGACTGTGGGAGGAAACCGGAGAACCCGGAGGAAACCCACACATACACGGGGAGAACATGGAAACTCCACCCAGATGGGGATTCGAACCGGGAATCCCTAGCGCTGAGAGGCGACGTTTTGACCACTAAGCCACCTTGCCGCCCTCAATCCAAGCATCCATTCCTTTAAAGTTTTATAGTGTTATTGGGAATTTTATAATACATGGTGTTTAAAAATTCTGAATTCTGACCTCCACCTCATTCAACACATCTGGGATTTATGAAAATGCACACAGTGAGCAAACTGCAGAAGTGCTTCACCTAATAATGAGGCCTTAACTGTATATTAATGCAGAAAAGAGAGAAAAGTGCACAGTATTGATTCGCATGTGATGTTCAAACGTCTATGTGGCTCCAGTGCAATAGGACCTGAGGGTTTGTTGGAGCGAAAAGGGTCCAAACTTTTAACTGGTACTGTATAACAATAATCTTTAAATGGCTTATTTAATTTAAATGTTACTTAATACTAACAGCTGTCTACTCATTGGGCGGCACGGTGGCTTAGTGGTTAGCACGTTCGCCTCTCAGCGATAGGGATTCCCGGTTCGAATACCCATCTGAATTTCCACGTTCTCCCTGTGTCCGCGTGGGTTTCCTCCGGGATCTCCGGTTTCCTCCCACAGTCCAAAAACATGGATCAAGTCAATTGAGTTCTCCAAATTGCCCCATATAGAGTGTGTACAGTATGTATGTGTCTGTGTGAGTGAGTGTGTGCCCAGTGATAGATTGGCGTCCTGTCCTGAGTGTATCTGCCCAGCGCCTGAATCGTTCTCCCCTGGATGGGCATGGGGAACCCCCCCGCGACCCTAATATAGGATAAAGTGAAAGATAATGGATGGATGGATGTCTACTCATTAAGTCTTTAATATTTTAGTTGAGTTGTTTCGTTAAAAACAATATATTTTATGGGTTCTAAACCAGAAACATAGAAGATTCACTCAACCGATAAGGTTATGTTTAAAAGAAGTTAAACTTCTTACGTTCTGCTGCAGATCATCATCTTCTAATCCTTGTGCTACCTGGTTCTGCATTAGCAAAGGTATGGTGAAGTTTGGGTCGCTCTGAGGGCCATTCATCCATTTTTCCTTCTGTTTCTGGGATTCTGAAGGGACAAAAACATTCAAGTCAGTGCTTTGCTCAGTTTGATGCCTGATGCAGCGAATCTCCCACAAACTACACATAGGAAAGCCCTAACCCTCATTGCTGTGTCATGACCATGTGATTGCCAGTAGTTGTGACTACAGTTTATTGAATATAGATAGTCACGAGCAAAATAACAAGCACTTTCCATGTAAAGTTGCGTCCTTACCTTCAATGAGCTCCTTGATGGCTTGAGACTCCACAGAGTCCTGATGGTTATGTTCACTGTCTGTGCTTTCTTTCTGCTTTGAACATTCAGGTCTTATCAAGCGGTTCCTCTGAATCAGTGGAATAATAATCTCTTTGGGTTTTTGATCAGACTTTGTGCTGCAAACAGAAAAAAAGACTCCTGTTCACTAATTACTGACATCATATTTCATTTTATTAGTTGTCTCCTGTCCCCATATGCATTTCATTTCGAAGGCTTCATTCCTTAAGCTTGTGGTTAAGGAACCCGCCTTGCGATCTTGAAGGTCCCCGGTAGTACCAAGTACTATGGCGGAAGTGCCCTTCCACAGGGCACCTAATCCCATTTGCTGACCGGGTATGTGTGCTCACTTCACCAGTGTGTGTTTCACCACACAGACGATTTAAATGTGGAGGACAAATCCCTCTGTATGTAAGCACAGGCATTAAAGTCAGAATTCAGAGATACTTTTGCCTTTTTTCCTTCTTAGTAGCTAAAATGGGCTTCCATTCATGTCCATTAAGCTACCAGATTAAAAAAAAAAAAAAAACGAGATCGGGTCATTCTCAGAACCCGTTTCCACTGCTCCAGAGTCCAGTGGCAGAGTTCTGTACACCACTCCATTCAACATAAGGCTTTGGGTTTGAGTGCAACTGCTCAGTCATGAAGCTTTTGGTAGTTTACCAAAACACGTACTTTCACTAATGTTTATGAAGATGAGTAAGGTGTCTTAACAAAGGTCAACGAGTCAGTCACGATCAAGTTGTGATTTTGTTACACTACAATTAAACTCTGATATCAGGACAATCCTTTAACCTAGGGATTCCCGGTTCAAATCCCAATCTGGGTGGAGTTTTCATGTTCTCCCCGTGTCCACATGGGTTTCCTCCGGGTTCTCCGGTTTCCTCCCACAGTCCAAAAACATGGATCAAGTCAATTGAGTTCTCCAAATTGCCCCATATAGTGTGTGCGTGAGTGAGTGTGTGCCCAGAGAGAGATTGGCGCCCTGTCCTGGGTGTATCTGCCCAGCGCCCGAAACATTCTCCCCTGGATGGGCATGGGGAACCCCCCCCCCCCCGTGTCTATTGTAATGCCTATGGAAATGTGTGCAAAAAACACAGTCATATTGCAACAACATGCTTGATATTTTTTTTAGCACTCTACCAACATTCCCTGCCATTCGCTACCAACATTCCTCGTTGGAATGTTCCTTAGTGGTTAGCACGTTCACCTCTCAACACTAGGGATTCCTGGTTCGAATCCCTCTCGAACCTCTCATCTGGGTGGAGTTTCCATGTTCTCCCCGTGTCCTCGTGGGTTTCCTCCGGGTTTTCCGGTTTCCTCCCACAGTCCAAAAACATGGATCAAGTCAATTGAGTTCTACAAATTGCCCCATATAGAGTGTGTCTGTGTGAGTGAGTGTGTCCAGTGATAGATTGGCGCCCTGTCCTGGATTTATCTGCCCAGCGCCCGAAACGTTCTCCCCTGGATGGGGATGGGCATGGGCATGGGCATGGGCAACCCCCCCCCCCCAATAGAGGATAAAGCTGAAGATGATGGATGGATGGAATCATGTCTTAATTCAGGAAAGTAACTTATAATGATTATGATAACGATATCTTAATTAAAGCATTTATTTCCAAGCCCACGCTCAGAATTAAATAACTGTACAGTAATTAATAACTTGATTGCCTTTAACTCATTAACTTCACTACAACCACAAGTGTTTTAGTTTAGCATGTAGCATTAGCTCACCTTTTCAGCGCCTTTCCTTCTACGCCAGTTAAAAAGTCTCGATCCTCACGTTTCTCTGACTTGCTCTTATTTATCGTTTTGCTGAAACCGAAAGAGATCGGCGCCGTTTTTCTTTCACTGTCTTCAGTTTTTATTGAATGTACATCCTCACCGCGGTCTCGTTGCGGCTCCGGCGACGCCATATTGGCAATTTGTAAGGCATTAGAGGTTATGCTGGGAAATGTAGTTTTTTTTAAACTGTTTACTATAAACACAATTCAGAATTAAACTACGCTTCCCAAAGCTCAATGCAATATCATCGTCCGAACACCTATCAGGCACAAATGAACTGAAGAACTCCTATATAGATGACGTATAGTTAGTTTGGAGCAACAGGAATATAAACAATATATATTTTTATGTTTAAGTTCAATTCATTTATATAGTCTTATTTGGAATGATGCACTATTTTAAAGCGGTTTAACAGTTTGTCAGGGTTCGAATCCCCATCTGGGTGGAATTTCCATGTTCTTCACGTGGCTGCGTGGGTTTCCTCCGGGTTCTCCAGTTTCCTCCCACAATCCAAAAATATGGATCAAGTCAATTGAGTTCTCCAAATTGCCCCATATAGAGTGTGTCTGTGTGAGTGAGTGTGTGCCCAACGATAGATTGGCGTCCTGTTCTGATTGTATCTGCCCAGCGCCCGAAAGGTTCTCCCCTGAATGTTTGGGACCCCCCCCCCCGCGACCATAATTATATATATATATATTCATTCATTCATTCATTCATTATCTTCCGCTTTATCCTATATAAGGGTCGTCGTGGGGTGCCCATGCCCATCCAGGGCAGAATGTTTCGGGCGCTGGGCAGGTACACCCAGGACAGGGCGCCAACCTATTGCTGGGCACACATTCACTCACACACACACGCTCAATATGGGGCAAATTGGAGAATTCAATTGACTTGATCCATGTTTTTGGACTGTGGGAGGAAACCGGAGAACCCAGAGGAAACTCACGCAGACACGGGGAGAACATGGAAACTCCACCCAGATGGGGATTCAAACCGGGAATCCCCAGCGCTGAGAAGAGAACATGCTAACCACTAAGCCACGTGCCGCATATATATATATATATATATATATATATATATATATATATATATATATATATATATATATATATAAACTTTAAAGTTCTGTTTACAGCACTGTACTGATTAATCTTCGGTTTTCCAAAGGTTCTGAACTTTCACCTTACACCTTAATTCTGTAAAAAGTTACTTAAAGCTGCAGCAGCTCTCAGATTTCGCGCGTCAGCCGATTCCATCCAAATAACGCAGAGAAACTGGTTAAGTCACCTGGCGCGTTTCTATTGCACAGGGGCGGATCTTCCCGGGTTATTATTCCCCCCTCAGTGCTGGACTCCCTCCCTCCTGATCGGTTTTGGTTCTCGCTCTCCTGTGCGCCACCTGAAGCCCCCCGTGCGGCCGGTCACTCCGGGACTCTGACCGGGGCTCTGTCTGCAGCATGCGATTCCATCCGCGGGACCCGCCGCGCATCCGCGGCTCCGTCTGTCCCCGCCTGCCAGAAAGCATTCCAGCGGTGTGAACCGGGTGGACGCGCCCCCTTCCAACATCCCCCTTATTCAGCTTCATCATACCCCGGTATCTCAACCACAACCGAGCCGAGCTTAAAGAGCGGATCAGGGAGAGCCACGCTGATGAGGAGGCGGCAAAATCAGAAGGTACGGTCCTGCATTAGTATGTACGGGACATCCCGAACAGGCTGATTACAGAAAAAAAGGTGCATGAAATACCTTATAGAAACCCAAAATCTATCAGACAATTGTCTTGACATCTATATTTCACTATATCATTATTACAAAAGGGATCGGTTCTTATTAAACGTTTTTTCTTTTGTGGAAAGTTATTATAGGGAAATATTCTAATTGAGTTGTGGAACATAGGATGTGGAACCCACGTTGTCGCCTTCATGACCCATCGCGGTTCTGATCCAGACTATAAAGTCTATTGCGGATTTGAATGTGTAGAACTGCGACCTTGGAACAGCCTCCGCAAAGTATTTACCGCTTTAAGAATATTTATTAACAGGTGTAGGATAAGTCACGTGACAGGGGTATGGCTGATGTTAAAGCTACTCCATGTGATATTAACAAAAGAGGGAATATTTAGTCTGCTAAATCACATTCCAACACATCCATGAATATGACACATCTACATTTATGACAAACATGACACATCTACATTTTGGTCCATTATATCAGTTCTACTTACTGTAAAGATGGATTTGTAGTTCTGCAATGCCAGATTGTAGTCCATCTGTTTGTAGACTAAAGTACATACTGTGTACGCACCCTGTACTCTGTTCTAATGGTCAGGACTCCAATATTACCACCACAAAAATCAGGTATTATTTGATTGATGCATTGATGCAAACTACAGCAGCACTGCTGCACTAAAAACCCCTCACCACATCAGTGTCACTGCAGGACTAACAATATGCAATACACCACCCAAATTATATCTGTTAAGTGATGGCCCTGACCAATAGAGAACAGATCCAACACAAGACTAACAGAAACAAGAATATAAATGGACTACAGTCTGTAATTGTAAAACTACAAAGTCCATTTATATGGTAAGTGGAGGAAACAGAAAACTGTGATCTGTACTGTTCTGTACTGTATACTTTCAAACCATCTTATATTTATATATCTAGCTATACAGATGATAATATGCATTTGAATTAAAAGCGACTTCAAAAACACATTATATTTTAGTGCGATCACCTTCCACTGTATTGTGGACACTGTAAACATCAGGTGGCAGAAATTTCTGTTGTTTCATTAATGGTATGTCTAAGGCTCATGTCCAAACCTCTGGTTTTATGTCTTTAAATCCTTCTTTGGTTGATCTGGGTGCATATTTGGGTTCAGGGACCTTGCTGTGGATTTAAACACCAAATTGTAGCTTGTTGACAGATGCAGTCAGAGAGCTAAAATCCCTCGGATACTTAAAGATTGCTCTGTGACTTGTTTTTTCTCGGGGATCACAGCATGTGGCAGACTGTACCAGAAACACCCAAACAAATGTGCTACTAAGGGTTCTGGTGTTCGATAACACAGTGTTTTTTTCTGTTATCATTTGGCGTATTGTTGGTTCAGCAAACAAGATGAACCATCTCATTATCTCCTGTTTAATCCTATACAAGGGTCCCGGGGTTGGTTCCCATTACCCCATGCTCATCCAGTGGAGAATGTTTTGGGTGCTGGGCGGATAAACTCAGGACAGGGCGTCAATCCATTACTAAGCACACACTCACTCACACAGACACACTCTATATAGGGTCAATTTGGTAAGGGGTAATTTAGAGCAGCCAATACACCTTAAATCCATGTTTTTTGACTGTGGGAGGAAATCGGAGAACCTGGAGGAAACCGTGTGAACACGGGGAGAACATGGAGTGGTTTCATTTTGAGCATGTGTGTAAGTGTGTGTGTGTGTGTGTGTGTACATGTTTAAGTGTATGTATGTTTGTGTAAGTGTGTATGTATATGGGTGTGTGTAAATGTGTGAGCATGTGTGTGAGTGTGTGTAAGAGAGTAAAAGTCTCTCTATTTTCCTCTCTGTAATATTCCCTCTGTCCAGTACTTGTCCTGTTATCTCGTTCACTTGATATCATTACCTTATCTGTTTATTAAGTACGCTTTCCCGATTATTTGTTACCTTACGTGTGTAGTGTGTGTGTGTGTGTGTGTAAATGTGTATGCGTATGTATGTGTTCTCTCTCTCTCTTTCTCTCAATTCAATTCAATTTCAATTTAGAAGCTTTATTAGCATGACAAACATTACATTTGTTTTGCCCAAAGCAGGTGTGCGAAACAAAACAAAAATAAGGATAACATTACAAAATTGTACTTAATATACAAACAATATCCATCCATCCATTATCTTCCGCTTTATCCTATATTAAGGTCCCGGGGGGGGGTTCCCCATGCCCATCCAGGGGAGAACGTTTCGGGCGCTGGGCAGATACACCCAGGACAGGGTGCCAATCTATCGCTGAGCACACACTCACTCACACATACACACTCTATATGGGGCAATTTGGAGAACTGAATTGACTTGATCCATGTTTTTGGACTGTGGGAGGAAACCGGAGAACCCGGAGAAAACCCATGCAGACACGGGGAGAACATGGAAACTCCACCCAGATGGGGATTCGAACCGGGAAGCCCAAGCGCTGAGAGTGCTATCTGGTGCTAACCACTAAGCCCATACAAACTATATATATATATATATATATATATATATATATATATATATATATATATATATATATAAATAAAAGTAGAATACAATAAAAGTAGAAAGTGTGTGTGTGTGTGTTGGCTGATTTGGTCTCACTCTCTCTCTCTCTCCCTCTCTTTCTCAATTTCAATTTTAATTTTCAATTTTAAAAGCTTTATTTGCATGACAAATTATACATTTGTATTGCACAAAGCTGGTGTACAAAATAAAACAAAAAACAATTACAAATGTACAAAATAACAAAAAACGTACATAATACACAAATACAATGAAATAGTATAATATACACATATATATTTAAATATTTAAATAAAAGTGTGTGTGTGTGTGTGTTGGTTGGTTTGGTCCCTCTCTGTCCCTCTCCTGGTGACAGGTATATGTGTACAGTGCTGTGCTCTCTGTCTCCCCCCCCCCCTCTCTCTCTCTGTCTCTCTCTCCCTCGCTCTCTGTCTCTATCTCGTTCTCTCTCTCGTTCTCTCTCTCTCGTTCTCTCTCTCGTTCTCTCTCTCTCGTTCTCTCTCTCGTTCTCTCTCTCGTTCTCTCTCTGTGTCTCTCTCTCTCGTTCTCTCTCTCTCTGTCTCTCTCTCGTTCTCTCTCTCGTTCTCTCTCTGTGTCTCTCTCTCTCGTTCTCTCTCTCTCTGTCTCTCTCTCGTTCTCTCTCTCGTTCTCTCTCTGTGTCTCTCGCTCTCTGTCTCTCTCCCTCTCTCTCTCTCTGTCCCGGTGCCGGTGCTCAGTCTCAGTGTAACGGTCCTCAAGCTGCAACAGTGTATAAAGACGCGGGAAGGCGGCGGCGGCTGCGCGCGAGCGTCTCACGTGCACTCGGGCAGCGGCGTTTTAAATGAACCGCGGTCGAACGACGCGACCTCCGCCGTATGTCGCCGCCAAGCAAAGCATTTGCACTCTTCAAACTGCAGCGGCATTCTCTCCGGTCTGCTGCTGAGGGGAGTTCCGCCGCTCGCTCACTCTTTTCATTGTTTTGGGACCGTTCGGGCCCCTAGTCGTCATTTCAATGTATATAGACGGCTTTAAACGGCTCGTTTACCAACGGCTCAACTGCCTGAGGAGAATGTGTGTCTGTCGGCGACCGAGCGGGTGAGTTCGGTGTTTATACTAAATATTCAACTGCAGCTTGTGTTTGTTGTGTGAATATGTGTTTGTATGTGAGAGGGCAGGTGTAAATAAACAAACAGTGGGAATTAGTTATGTTCATTTCTTAACGTATAGAATTTCCTTGGATAAAGTATACGTGATGCTTTATTAATAATAAAAAACCAAAAGACCTTTAAAGTGACCCGAAGTTTGGTTTTCGACAATTTTATTTAACAAAAACCTGATCACTTTGACCAAAATACTTCATTTTTATTGGCAAACAGCTTATTTTACAGTATTGACCCACATTTATACAGTATAGGGTACATACAGAGGTAAGTGTGAGGGTTATAATGAAAAAAAATAAAATTATATATATATATATATATATATATATATATATATATATATATATATATATATATATATATAAACTTTCCAGGTTTACTTTGTTTTAAGAAAATAGAAAATATGTTTCTTGTTGTCACCAACATGGCGAGAATGAGGTTGAAACAGAAGTGTGGTATTGATGTATCACTGTCTCTTACCTACAACCTACAACCTTCCACCCCACCTATGCTGATGATTTACAAAGAGGCATTTTTCACATCAAGTGACATAAAAAGTCTGACATGTGGTTTACTTTAGTTTGTTTAGTTAGTTTACCTAGTTGTACATGACTTGGTTGCAATGGTTGGTATTATTAGTCCATGTCATTGCTCACATCACTAACCTCAGTACTTCTATGATGATAGGTATGTGTGTATATATTTATAATCCGAATGTGCCATGATTCTGCAGTTGTACTGTTTGTGTACTGGTTTAAATGTTTCCACAACTTGATTATCTTTGCGTTATCACTTAATGGCAAAATTCCTCATGCCGGGACACGTTGGCATTTCCCTTCCTGTGTTCTTATTATTTAAATTTTTTTAGTTGGGTATATACAAGAGGCCCACAGGGTGTGTCTTGTCCTTAGAGTGATTAAAGTGATGAATGCTTTGACCCTGACTTCTGTGCATCGCTGTACACTTTGGCTGCAGTGAAGGTTACAGTCTGGTTATTAATCATTCATTTGCTGTGACAGTGAGACAGTGAGATAAGCAGAAAAGAGGAAAGGCTTCGCTTCATCTGGACAACCGAACAAGCTCAACTCCATCTTTAATCACGCCATCCGGTGCCGACGGTCCTTGTATGCTCATGGCCGTCAATTTGCATGTCATTTTCACACATTGATTGCTTTTCATTTCAGGACCTCAGCCCAATACCCAACCAATTACTCCCTGAGCCTCATCCGGGGTCTCAGGGTGGCTTCAGTTTGCAGTACACTTTGCGTTGTGTCTATTCAGTAATTGTCTGATTACATGCAGGATGCATGCCTCACCTTCATACATATTCAAGGGGATATAGTGAAGGTGCGACAGGGGAGAGATGGTGGAATAGCAGAATGCTGTTTACTCTTGGCAGATTATGTTATTTATACACCAATTTATCCTTTTAACCATTTAATTATTGCCATTCATTTAATTCTGTGTTCTAATCAGAATACGGCAGATTTTTCTCATCTTAAAATGGTCAATCAGTACCTTTTAAATCAAATGTGGTTAAATAGTTCGAGTCTGAGTTAAAACCGCAGTTTTTCCTATCTTTGATCATCTTTTTTATGGTTTTAACAAGACAGTAAACCATAAAAGACAAAAATAATTTGAAAATTATATTACAAAAAACATAATAAAATAAGGGTGGCACTATGCCCTAGTGGTTAGCAAGATCACATTTCAGCACCTGGGATCCAGGTTTGACTCCTTATCTGGGTGGAGTTTTTATGTCCTTTCTGTGTCAGGGGTCTCTGGTTTCCTCCCACAGTACAAAAACATGGATTCAAGATGAATTGGCTGCACTTATGTGCCCTTATATAGTGTGTGTGCCCAGCAATGTATTGGCACCCTGTACTGGGTGAATCTGCTCAGTGCACGTGGATGGGCAAGGAACACTAGTAGAGTATTAAATTAAAAATAATAAGATGAGATGGGGTAATACAATCAATATACAAGACCTCAGCACATGTGCGCATCCTATACACCACACATGGGGCCCTATGCTACACTCTGCTGTAATGTGCGTTATGATGCTTATTACGGTCTTATATTCATAGTTTAGTTTCTTTCATTCATCATTTTTTATATTACTATTGTTTGTATAATTGCAACATATATAATATTTATATAAAATGCTTTAGAATGAACTACACGTTGTAAATGTAACCAGTTTTGGTGCAACCACTGAAGAATTCATGAATTCCTCTTTGTGCGTGGCCCAACATTGACAAGCGCATTAGCTTGAAGGCAATCAATGGGACACAGCCCTCACAGTCTGTTAAGATAATTCACCAAGCTGATTGCCTATTTCTTTATTAGTCCATCCATGTGGGCTATGAGTCCACACACGACATCTACAGGTATAAATCAGAAGGCTGATGGATTGTGTGGAGCAGGTGGATATTTATAGCAAAGTGCTTCACTGATAAAACTGTTACAGGCACCACGAGTTGCATATGGCCTTGAGCTGGAGGCTAGGACGGTGGTCTTGTGATGGAGAGGATGTGGATCAATATCAGATGACAGCAAGAAGGTGAGAAACACAAGCAGCGAGACAGATACACTGAGAAGCGATGACCTGAAACAATTGAAAAAACAGAGAAAAAGAAAAGAGCCGTGAAGCCTCTATAAAAATAAAAAAGCAGGAATGTGAGGTAGAAAACAGGAGGAAGGGAAGATGGAAGCAGAGAGACTGAGGAAAGCAGGAAGGGTCACCTTCAGTGATGGCGACTGATTCAGCACATTCTCCCTCCCACTCGGGTTACTACACTGTGACCGAGCAGAGCATGTGGAGGGCTGAAGGGCCAAGTCTCCCTTCTGGTTTTAGCTGTTCATATCAACCTCAATCCTTCAGCTTTCACGTTCTTGTCCCAGCCTCGTATCTCTTGATTTCCCCCCCCCCCCCTTAGTCGTCCTTTCATCATTACACAAATCTGTATCTCTAAACATAAAATTCACAAATTTTCTTTTGATGTTCCAGGAACTGTCTCCCCTGCATACAGACGTCTTGTCATTCCTGTCATCTCAAAAGTAATATCTGTTGCTGTTTCATC
Source organism: Corydoras maculifer (assembly GCA_019802435.1). NCBI lineage: Eukaryota > Metazoa > Chordata > Actinopteri > Siluriformes > Callichthyidae > Corydoras > Corydoras maculifer. Next base: position 2,736,902 of record JAFMOD010000092.1, read on the forward strand.
ATAACTCAGCTTTACCTATGGGCACTTTGTCACATCTCACCTTTTCCCCAACTGACTCTTCCCCCCCCACCCCATGTCCGTCCATCAGCACAATCAATCGTGATGTGTCTGCAGGAACCCCACTCAATCATTACGGATCGCTTTTCAGCAGGCAACTGTTCTGTAGACTTTAATTACTGACTCAGTGTCTGTTCATGTGTCATTCAGTATTGTTGCTATTTGACTAAAAAGCCACAATAAAGATTTTGGATTTACATCTTTTTAAGCAGTGACACACTGCCACCTTACAGCAAGGGCTTGAGGGTGTGGTAGCTCAGTGGTTATCCATCATTTATCTTCCGCTTTATCCTATATTAGGGTCGTGGGGGGGGAAACCGGATAACCCAGAGGAAACCCACGTGGACACAGGGAGAACATGGAAACTCCACCCAGATGGGGATTCGAACCGGGAATCCCTAGTGCTGAGAGGCGAACGTGCTAACCACTAAGCCACCGTGCTGTCCCTTAGTGATTATGGTGTTGGGATATCTGAAGGTTGTGGGTTCAAATCCCAGGTCCACTGAAGTTACCAATTTGGGTCCCCAAGCAAGGTCCTTAACCCTCATTGCTTCAAGGATGCTGTGGCCAACCCTATGCTCACTTTTTAGTCATTTTGGATGTTAGCGTCTGCTAAATGACTAAATGTAAATGTGGGTCCAGTGTTTGATTCCTGATAGGCTCAAATCACCTCTGAGCTGAAGCACATAAAGCTCTGTTCCAGTGTCTTCACAAAACATGAAGTGATGTTACATGATGCCCATGCTTTGTTAAGTCACTCAGATTGATCTATATTGTATATTTATAATCTATTTTTGATTCAGATCCATTTTTAATAAGCAATCACATTGATACACTGACACACGGACAACTTACTCACATTATTCTCATGCATAGATGCTCCAGCCGTGAAAAGGCATGCGTCTTGAATTGCTGTATTTTAATACAAACTGGGGTTTAAAGGAGCTGAAATCAAAGAACTGTAACATAAAGAGTTATTCTTATGAGATTAGATTGTTACGAATTGTGTACATTACATCGTGTATCTCTCTGTTATTCCTCATTGATTTGAGCTTCTTTCATCTACATGTAGGATTGTAGGTGCTCATGTGTGACCATTCGAGATGGTGTAGGGTTTTTTCATCTCTGTCATTTAAGTTCCGCTCCAAATCAGTAGGGAGTTGTTCCTTACATACCTCCATGAGCAGACAAGCACATACAAAACATCTGGAACAACATAAAGCTGCAAAACTCAATGCTTTTTTAAAAATAAATTTTCTGGCTTTAATGAATTTGTCAGGTTCATTTAACTTTGCTTTACATTTGTTGAAATGAACCTTGTAATACAGAATGGATTTTAATGTATCAGTACATTTGAATGATTCAGGATTACAGTGCACAATAATATTATGTGTTGTTGGATCACAAAATGCTAATCTGCAATGATACTTATACAAATTACATGAAATAAATAAGTAGGATTTAAGTATGAGCAGCTATTTTGCCGCCCCACTCCCAGCTAATACTATAGAGTGTAGATGTGCCTGACTGTCTGCGACAGATTGGAGGTCATTGGTAATTGAAGACGGGTCTGGCTGTGTTCCAAGCTGCTCTAGTAGTGGAGGATCAGGGTCACAGCAGTCATGCACAGGTTAGGACGAGGAAGAGAGAACTTTCAAAAACAGCCTGTAACAAATCACTAAACCCCTTTGCTATATATATGAGAGATAGAAAGAGAGAGAGAGAGCGAGAGAGATTGTTTTATTGTACCTTAATGAAGTTTGTCAGTCTTGGTGGGAGATTAGTGACCAATTATGCCTGAATTAATTAATATAAGCAGAAGAGGCGGCACGGTGGCTTAGTGGTTAGCACGTTCACCTCTCAGCACTAGGGATTCCTGGTTCGAATCCCCATCTGGGTGGAGTTTTCATGTTCTCCCCGTGTCCTCGTGGATTTCCTCCGGGTTTTCCGGTTTCCTCCCACAGTCCAAAAACATGGATCAAGTCAATTGAGTTCTCTAAATTGCCCCATATAGAGTGTGTATGTGTCTGGGTGAGTGAGTGTGTGCCCAGCGATAGGTTGGCGCCCTGTCCTGGGTGTATCTGCCCAGCGCCAGAAACGTTCTCCCCTGGATGGGCATGGGGAACCCTCCGCGACCCTAATATAGGTTAAAGTGGAAGATAATGGATGGACAATAAGTGGAAACCCAGGGCTGCTTTACACTGGCTTAAGCAGCACAGCTCTCACACTTTAGGCGGTGGACAAACTAAGCGACTACAGAGCACAAGAGCACAGAGCAGGAAGGCTAAAAAAAAGAATAGACACATTGGAAGTGACTTCACTGTACTAAGGTGAAGCCTGGGGGAGGCGTCCAGGGTGCAGGAGCTACAGTAACTTGGAGCACTTCTGCTTACACCTTCCTTCAATGCTGAGCAGTCATACATGATCAGATGCCTCACCCATGTCAGACCCTGAGCCGTACATCACAGCACGCAGCATCTGGAATGCAGTTGTGCTGCGGGCGGATCGCCCCACACCGCCACTCGTTTAATAATCCAGCACCGAACACTTAATGATGGGATCTTAAATATGCTCAGCGCTGAATCCGATCCATCTTTGTGGTTACAGCAGCAATTATGAAGTGTGACATTTCCGCAAAATAATTGCAAATAAATTCCTTAAGTTCACACAGAAATAAATTTAGCTTTAATGTCAAAGCTTTAACACTCCTAGAAATGTCCTTTTGCACAGCCTGAACTAATCCTGATTACCGATTAGCTGTCAGGAAGCTCGTCAACTCTCACGCAATAAGAGCAAAACAAACAGGAAGGTGTTGCTCAGATCACACACCGTTTATTTGCAGTCTGCTGAGCTGAGCTTACAAACAAGCTTGATGGCTGAACCGGACAGTGATGGAGACAGTGCGTCCACAGTACTGTTAGCGTCCAATTCTTTGGGGTTTGTCTGTACTAGTGTCCTTGATGTCGTTAATATAATTAACAGCTTCCTTGCCGTTAATGACATGTGATTGCTATAAACTGATTAAAGCTTCTAGTAGTAATTTATGTGAGACCTGCTGAATATCTTTGACGGTCATGTACATGCCTAATTTTTTTACCCAGGCACCTACACCCAGGACATCTACATCCAATCCATCGCTGGGCACACACTCACTCACACAGATACATGCTGATGTAGGGGCAATTTAGAGCGGTAAATTCATGAATCAATGTTTTTGGACTGTGAGGAAACTGGAGAAGACATGGGGAGAACATTGAAACTCCAGGATTCGGACCTGGACCCCCAGTGCTGAGAAGTGGACATGCTGGCCATCACACCACCGAGCCGCCCCAGTTAAATCTTCATGATTTAATCCTTTGATTTAATTAACAACAGCGCGAACAGACCCTTTATTTACATCATCATAAGTAATAATGCTCATTATTCGGATTAGTTCAATGCTCCTTAACTGCTTTGTACAAATCGGCAGTATTTATTTTTCTAACTGAGCTTAGTGCTTCTTAATGCGGATTCATTAGCAGCACTGAAGGGTCCTAATTTGCAGGCCATTTAACTCCCATCAAGGGGATTATGCAGATTGATGTCCATTTTCTAAAACATAGCTTAGGAGGTGCCATTAGTGGAAGACTGGTGTAAAATTGATGAAGCAAAGCACAGATCTACAGTGCAGATAACAACTGTAACTTCTGATGTTATGATGTCATTAATAAATGCAGCTTCCTTTTGCAACACAGTTTTTCCTCACTGATGCACGATTCATTCGCAGCTTTCTTCATTTAATTGTAATTAAACTGAAGGGGTGAGGGCATATTGTTATCTCTCTCCTTTTAATTGGTCTACTCACAGAACTCATAAATGTTGGGAAACTTCATTAGGGTCCAACAATGAAAAGTAATTGGCTTTTAGTGATCTCCAATTTTCATACATTCGAAAGCACCGTGGTCTAAATACAGACATCTTAAAATCCAGTTTTTTTAATCAGCTTCTCCGGAAGTCATCAATCAACACATCTGCTGAGCGGTTTCAGTAAAATACAGTGGAGAGCCCATGTCACACCTCTGTTTGCTTCTGATTAGGATGGGCTTAAAGTAAAAATGTTCCAATTACAGGTTTTACTCTAATACAGGTGCATAGTTCACTGTGGCATTGACGTAGAGAGAGGAATGAACCTTCAACTGCTCCACAGCAAAATCAAATGTTTTGTTACAGAATGTGTTAGTCATCCTCTATTCATCCGTTATCTTCCTTAATCAATTGACTTGATCCATGTTTTTGGACTGTTTTTCCTCCCACAGTCCAAAAAACATGGATCAAGTCAATTGAGTTCTCCAAATTGCGCCATATAGACTGTGTCTGTGTGAGTGAGTGTGTGCCCACTGATAGATTGGCGTCCTGTCCTGGGTGTATCTGCCCAGTGCCCGAAACCTCCCCTGGATGGGCATGGGGAACCCCCCCGCGACCCTAATAGAGGATAAAGCAGAAGATAATGAATGAATTAATGATTTTCCCGATTAGCACCAAGTTTTTTGTGGCTGTTTTTGTAAAGTGTGTTCTATAATTTGACCGCCAGATGGCAGTATTTAATCGTTAAAGAAATCAGAATCCTCTTAGTCCGTAATCAATGTTTACTTTAAAAACCGGACTAGATTATGTTGCGAAAGATCAATTTTTTAACGATTTTGCTTTCAAAGATGCATTTATTAATCAGATATTGTTTTTATTATTATATTTTGTTTGTAACTATTTTATAAAAGCAATAAGAGACTTGAGGTTGTGCATTATTGTGAATAAATCACAGGAAAGAGGTGTAACTGTTTTCCACTTAGTGTCTTGCCTAACAACACCACTTTCCTGTGATTTATTTTTAATAATGCCATGCCTTGTGCTTTATTGCTTTATTAAAACATAGTGAATTTTGATTGTGTGTTGGAATAAGATTTTGCTGGAGAGTCACAGATCTATGAAGTTACAGATCTATGGATACAGAGAATGATCTGCTCCCAGCTGACCTTATCAGAGAGAATGCCAGAGAATGGTTGTCATTTTTGTGCTGCCATACAAATGTTCATGCCATTTCCCTGTTTATTACTATAGGTTTTCAAAACAGGAAAAATCAGATAAACCTAATCTGAAAATATGAGATATCCATGGGAAAAACAACATGCAGAGTCCAGTCAATGCAAATTGTGATGGATTTGTACTGTCAGCATATTTACTGTTCTCCCATGTTGCTGTAGCAGTGCGTGGTTGATATGGCAGGTTTTCATCTTGAGCTCCGGAGGGATGCAGGCTTGACCTTTTTGTTATTGATTCAGCTGAAACGTCAGAGCATGTCTGACAGAACAGAGTAGAAGCTCTGTCACCAGTATCAGTGTTTAGTTCCACTACGTGTAAAACATTATATTATTACTTTTTGAATCCAATATTTGCCGGCAGACATGTTCACACACTATCATGTGATTTAACACTAAACTGGCATTTAAGTCTCAGCAATTAATGTCTTGATTAAATGATGTGAGAATTTCCCCCTGGGTATTAATAAAGTATTCTGATTCAAAACCAAAACTCTGGAGCACACAGATTTATTGCGGTTATTGTGAGGGGGGTATAGTAGATGTGGCAAACAATGTTTGAGGGATTAAAGTAGTTGTAGCAAACGTTGTATATGAAGGATTATAGAGGTTGTAAAAGTCCTTGTTTTTGAGGAATTGTAGTAGTTGTAGCAACTATTGTTTATAAAGGAATATAGTATTTGGGACAACTGTTTCAGGGAGTTATAATACCTACAAACCTGCTTAAAGACCTCGGCACGGTGGCTTTGTGGTTAGCACGTTCGCCTCTCAGCACTAGGGATTCCTGGTTCGAATCCCAATCTGGGTGGAGTTTCCATGTTCTCCCCGTGTCTGTGTGGGTTTCCTCCGGGTTCTCCGGTTTCCTCCCACAGTCCAAAAACATGGATCAAGTCAATTGAGTTCTCCAAATTGCCCCATATAGAGTGTGTTTGTGTGCGTGTCTGTGTGAGTGTGTGCCCAGCGATAGATTAGTGTCCTGTCCTGGGTGTATCTGCCCAGCGCCCGAAACGTTCTCCCCTGGATGGGCATGGGAAACCCCCCCCAACCCTAATTTAGGATAAAGCGGAAGATGAATGAATGAATGTTACTGGGAGATTATAGTAGTTGCGACAACCGCCTGTTTTTTGCAACATCATGCAGATATAACATCAGATTCTGATGTTGTGCAGAAAGTTTTTTTTTCCAGCATTTTTGCTACCATTTCCTCAAATCTCCTGCACTTTTAATTTGCTTTGCTTTGAGTCAGTTCAGTTTCAGTTCATCAAAACAGCTCAGTGTGGCGCTCATGCCTTGTGCTACGAACGTGAGAGAGGGGGGCAACTAACATGAGTGGAAGCATAATCAAAGCATGATTAAGATTTCGATTCAGATTGCTTCATGCTCTATGAGATAATTTACATCCCAGTTGATTATACTTGGGGCTAAATTGTAACAAACTACTCAGGACATAAAGCTTCACGTTAGAATTTGCGCTCTGCAGGTGCAAACGGCTGCAGATCCTGTAGTCTGTTAGCAAAACTGCACGTGAGTATTGGTTTGTTTGTGGGTCTGGTGTGGATATGTTTGTATGAGTGCGAGTTTTGGAGTGTTTCACCCACAGAAGGCTTCACAGTGGGACAGTACACAGTGGTGCATGAAAATCTGATGTGTGTGTGTGTGTCTGTGTGTGTGTGTGTAAATATATCTGGCTTTGCTGCCAGATCACTCCATCTATTGACTTTGCAGCTGCTCAAAATCAAATGCCACAGCACCATGTGTTTCCTGAAAAATACTTCTACATTCAGGAGTATGGGAATCTACATGTACATGTGTAGCTCCATGTTTGCATCCCTTGTTTTGGGTATTAGACACCTGAGCCTCCAAGGTCAAACACAGGACTGCTTTTTTCGTGGGCCAGCAGCAGTCAGCATGGTGCCTGGCTCCATCTATCTCTGTCTCTGTAGTCACTGTAAAAAAAAAAATACAACACTTTCATCCTATCAGCCATCTCAGATACAGAAGGTGTGGTCAAATATGTGTCCAATCATCTGAGCTTTGGGTGGAAACAATTAGTCACGTCTTCTCAGGCGCTTCTCCTGCTGTGTGATTAGCCTCGTTAAGCTGGGTGGGAGGGTTTGCCTGAGGGCCTGTGCATATACATATGATATATTTGTTTGTCCATCACATATATAATTATTCCTCCTGTCAGTAGATCCATCGTTAATCACCATTTCGAAACATCTTTCTAACCCCCTCAGATAAGACATGGTAATGATGGGGAGGGGCGTGTATGCTGGGCTGTTTTGCGCTGAAGGCAAACAGTAGATATGTCATCAAGGTAAAAACAATCTTGGTGCTCTTTCATTTTTAGCTTCATTATTCCCATCTCCTGACAACCACCAATAGCTGCAGGGCCATGACGCAGCATATGTGAAGGTCAAATGGTCATTAGTTCTTCCAGGAGCTAAAAGAAACTCTTCTTACAGATGTTTAGGCGTTGTCATATATACAGTTAAAGGTAACAGGGTGGCAGGGCGGCACGGTGGCTTAGTGGTTAGCATGTTCTCCTCTCAGCACTAGGGATTCCTGGTTCGAATCCCCATCTGGGTGGAGTTTCCATGTTCTCCCCGTGTCTGCGTGGGTTTCCTCCAGGTTCTCCGGATTCCTCCCACAGTCCAAAAACATGAACCAAGTCAATTGAGTTCTCCAAATTACCCCATATAGAGTGTGAGTGTGTGCCCAGCGCCCTGTCCTGGGTGTATCTGTCCAGCGCTCGAGACGTTCTCCCCTGGATGGGCATGGGGAACCCCACCGCGACCCCAATAGAGGATAAAGTGGAAGATAATGGATGGATGGGTTACAGGGTGGCAGGGCGGCACAGTGGCTTAGTGGTTAGCATGTTCTCCTCTCAGCGCTAGGGATTCCCGGTTTGAATCCCCATCTGGGTGGAGTTTCCATGTTCTCCCCATCTTTGAGTGGGTTACCTCCGGGTTCTCCGGATTCCTCCCACAGTCCAAAAAACATGGACCAAGTCAATTGAATTCTCCATTGCCCCATATAGAGTGTGTCTGTGTGAGTGAGTGTGTGCCCAGCGATAGATTGGCGCCCTGTCCTAGGTGTATCTGCCCAGTGCCCGAAACGTTCTCCCCTGGATGGGCATGGGGAACCCTACCGTGACCCTAGTAAAGGATAAAGCAGAAGATAATGGATGGATGGTTACAGGGTGGCATGGCAGCAAAGTGCTTAGCAAGTCCGCCTTTCAGAGCTGGTGATCCAGGTTCGTGATCTGGAAGAAGGTTCCATGTTCTCCCTGTGTTTTCTCCGTGTTCTCCATTTTCACAGTCCTAAAACATGGATCCAAGTTAAATTGGCTGCTCTAATCTGAGCCTATTTAGTTTTGTCTGTGTGTGTGAGTGAGTGTGTGCCCTGTCATAGATGGCAGCCTGTCCTTGGTGTATCTGCCGAAAGGTTCTCCCCTGGATGGGCATAGAAACTCCCCCACAAACCTAGTCGAGGATTAATCAGCAGAAGATGTGAATGAACGGAAGTTACTATAAACAGGGCAGCATGTCCGCCTCTCAGTGCTGGGTTCGAGTCCCAATCTGAGTGTCCATGTTCTCCTTGTGTCCGCATTGGTAAGCTCTCCAGTTTTCTCCCACAGTCCAAAAACATGGATTTAAGGTGAATTGGCTGCTCTAAATTGCTGTGTAATAGTGTGGGTTTGTAAGTGTGCCCAGTTGGTCCCCTTTCCTGTATGTATATGCCCAGAGCCTGAAATATTTAAGCTCCTCCAGCCCCTGCGTCCCTAGAAGAACACAAAGCCTGACTTTGTTCATCATTCTTTAAGAGATTGTCAGTTCAGTTTAGTTGCCTTTTGTTTAATAAATGCCCTTTGGGGCGGCACGGTGGTTTAGTGGTTAGCACGTTTGCCTCTCAGCGCTAGGTATTCCAGGTTCGAATCCCCATCTGGGTGGAGTTTACATGTTCTCCCCGTGTCTGCGTGGGTTTCCTCTGGGTTCTCCAGTTTCCTCCCACAATCCAAAAACATGGATCAAGTCAATTGAATTCTCAAAGTTGCCCCCTATAGAGTGTGTCTGTGTGAGTGAGTGTGTGCCCAGCGATGGATTGGCGCCCTGTCCTGGCTCTATCTGCCCAGCGGACGAGACGTTCTCCCCCGTATGGGCATGGGGAACCCCCCCACGACCCTAATATAGGATGAAAGTGGGAGATAATAAATGAATGAAAAATGCCCTTTGTGTTAGTGCTACCCAGTGTCCTTAGGTTTTCATGTGCCACACCTGTCTTACTATAGCTGCATGATCCTCATCATTTTAAATTAAAGCTGGTTCAGTGATGGATGGTAGATGGGTGTTTGGAGGTGGTGCAGGTTTTCGAGTTATGCTTTACTAATACACTACAAGACTTATTTTGATGCATTTGTACTCTATCAGCTTATTTATTTCCTCTGATATTTCAATGCGCACCTGATCTTCAATAATGGAAGTCTCAGAATCCCTTTCCCTTTTGTTGTATTTTCTTTTTAATCTCTTTTCTGTTCTTTATGTAATGGTACCTTCCCAAAAGTTGTTTATTCGTTTGAGTCGATGAGGGTTCAAACTGACAGGACTGTTCTCATACTGTCACATCTCCAGTGCCTCTCACAGCAACTGCACTGGCCCCTCATGCTGGTTGTGATTAACTGTCACTCGTTTTGGCTCCCATCACTTTGAAAGTAGTCCTTAGGAGCCACAAGTCATCGAGATGTACCATTCACACGGTCTGAAGAACTGCAGACAGATAGGAATAGCTGGTTTTGTTATTGAATTGATGCTGCTGAGTCACTCTGAATAATTTAGATTTAATTAAAAGGCTTTGTTGAACTCACATGTCTTGATCGGAAAAAGATTCAAACCAAAAATGAGTTTATATTCCAGTTATAGAATTTAATATATAATTTTTATACCACTATTGTCTCATCTTTTGGGTGCAGTTTTGTATTAAGGACTATAATCTTCTTAATACTTTACTCTGGTCATGGTGGGGGTTCCCCATGCCCATCCACATAAACCCACACAGACACACACCATGTAGGGTCAATATAGATAGGTGCAACTTATTGCATTCACCTTGAATCCATGTTTTTGTACTGTGGGAGGAAACTGGAGAACCTTGAGGAAACCCACATGTACACAAAGACAACTTGAAAACTTCACCCAGATCCGGATTCGATTCCTTCTCTGTCCGATTCCCGTTCCTTCTCTGTCCCTTTAGGCCACCAGCGTGAATCCCCATGACTGTCCAAACGGCTTAGCGTCTTGCTTTCATGAAATGATGAATGAAGCCACAACCATTTTTAAAAAAACCAAAATGCATCTTATCTTTTTGTAAAAAACTTCAAACTTTTATAAAATAAAGTAAATACAGTAGTTAGCTGTTATATATTTAAAATACGAAAGATTTAAACCAACAGGATGTGAATTGTTTGTACCAGCATCACTTTCTCAGTTGTAATCTTAAATCATAGATTCTGTAATGATGAATAAATTGCTGGCAGTGTTAATTCTACCTCCTACAGAGTTTACATCTGCTGACTCGTCTGCCGAGGCCCCAACGTGCCGCACAAACTGCATGCAAATGAGAAACCTCTCTCCTGTGCCATTAGAGAATAATATTGACCTCCTGACTGGATCTGTTCTTTAGTGATTCGTGCTGTTTATATTATAATAAATGATCAGCCTGTTAGTTTGAAATGTTCAAATCCTGGACATTTAATAACAAATGGCGACTTTTATTCTCTCAGTTCGTTTGTCATGTCTAAAGTGGCTGTGAGGAAGCTGCACTGGCGCTCTAAAGTGCAGGAGAGCTTCGTGCCGCTGCTGGGAAGCTCCGGAGACCTCGGTGTGGCCATCGGGGGCGGAGCCGACTATGGGGAGTTCCCATTCGTCACCGCGGCACCGGGAGGTGGGATAACAGTTGGCGATATCATATTGGAGATCGGCGGGACGCCTGTGCTGGGGATGACCTTGGGTGACGTACGTGGGGTGCTAAACTCCTGCCCACATCCTATTCGCTTCAAGACGGTTCCACCAGGTATTCATTCACATCAGATGATGTATTTAATTTAAATGTGGTTTTGAAATAAAGATGAAAAAAAGATGTGTTCAAGGTAAATTGGCTGCTCTAAATTGCCCCTATATAGTGTGTGTCTGGTTGTGAGTGAGCCTGTGCCCAGTGATGGATTGGCGCTCTGTCCTGGGTGTATCTGCCCAGCGCCTGAGACGTTCTCCCCTGGACGGGAATGGGGAACCCCCCCCCGCGACCCTAATAGAGGATAAAGCGGAAGATAATGAATAAATGAAAATAAACCTTTATACTTTTATCTGTTTCTGAGTTCTCTATGTTCTGATATGTTGTTTGTACTAATGTGAATTTACAGAATTACTGTTTCACATCATTTCTATCATACTGTGTGCTCCATTACATTCTGAATAGTCCTGCAAACTCTCCCGAGTTTATACCTTTTTCATTTCTTTTAATCAAACCATTCTGATGAATCTCATTAAAGAACCTACAAATCCGTCGCTGGGCCATGGGAACATGGTCGCGATTTCTTGCCCTCATCATGAATGCATTCCATAACAGGGGCACATACATACACACATAAAGAGACACACAATTTCTAACAATATTAGGATGTGTGTGTGTGTGTCTGGGGACGTGTGTGTATTTATGTATGTTTGTAGATAGGTATGTATGTGTATATAACTGTGTATATATGTACAGTATATAGGAATGTATGTATAGGTTGTTTTTTTTCCCCTCTCTCTTCTTCAAATCAATTCACATCAATCAAATAAAAGCACAATTAACAGGAATAGGCTAAAATAATCTGTAGAACTGTTCCTGTATGTATGGTACATCAGTGCAGTCAGATTACCATTCAGATTGCAAAAGCTACCAGACATGACGGGTTAAAAAAATAAAAAAATAAAAACCTACATTCCAATTAGACTTGCTAATAAAAGCCTGAATCCTTCACCTTTGTAACACAAATGCTCAGGATTAAATGAAAGTGTTTGTTATTCGAATGTTACTGACTCTAATATCGTTTGCTTCTTTTCTCTGGAGAGGGTGGGATTTTGTTCACCGTGACAACAGATATCAGATTTCACCTTTAAGTTATCACTAATGTTATAATCAGCTCATTCCCACATAAACACTGCTGATACTGATGTTTCCGTGCAAAACCCTGTCATATCTGACCGTGACTCCCACTGCCCTCCCAGCTTAGATTGATTACCAGCTCCTCCTCCTCCTCCTTGCTGCTCTCTTTCATTTATCTTAACCTCTAAATAAATCTGTCATGGTATCTCACATCCTTACCCCCCCCCCCCCAAGTCCATAACTTACTATGAGATAAAGGTGTACCTCAGTTACCAAATGCATAGAATGTTCCTTAATGCACCACCTTGCAACCGATCTACGTGAACATCATCTCTGATCTGCATGGTGGGATCACACTGAGGAGCTGAAAATAAAGAATAAAGGCATGGGGGCAGATACACAGAAGCTGTATAGATACATAAAGGACAGGGTCCTAATTCTGGTGTTAGATAGCAATGAACATCATGACATGGCTTGCACAGGGTGTAAGATATTACCCATAAGGTCAAATGTCACCTAATGAAAATTAAATGCACTAATGTGTTTGAAATGGACACACATTTTGTTGTTCAGTTTTAGGGCCACTCCGCACGTTTCACATCTTCCATCTATACTCTCTCACTGTGCTTTTACAAAAAGGACAACCTCTTAGAGGTAAAGTTTCGGCTAAATCTGGGATGTTTATTTTGGTACTGATCAATATTCTCCTCCTGAGCTGAAACTCCTTGAAGGTAACATTTTATGGGTCTTTTCTTTATTTATTAAGTTCTAACATTAAAGCATGCAAACGTCGCATATTACAGCTGTGTGTGATGATGTGTAATGTAATGTTTGTGACTGTCAACTATATCATAAGTGGCGCTTATGCGATTTTAGTGAGGATGTGAGGGGTGGGACACCTCATCCAGTAGGCTGTCTGTCATTTTGATGAGTGAGATGGGAGTTCATCTCATCTGTACCAGCCAAGTGGCTTGTCATCAAGTCTATAAAACATTCCAGAGCAGATGAATAGTTCAGAGATGCTGAGTCGAGTGTCGAGTTTTCTTCCGTCGCTGGCAGTGCCATCATACATCATTTATTCCGCACAAAATAAAGCTTATTTATAAGTATTAATATTTAAAAAGCACCAATATTGAAGTTTTAGTGACATAAACGTCAAAGATGGATTTGTTTTTTAAAGACTATAATATTTAGGAGGCGGCATGTTGACTTTCCATGTTCTCCCCATTTCCGCGTGGGTTTTCTCCGGGTTCTCCGGTTTCCTCCCATAGTCCAAAAACTTGGATCAAGTCATTTGAGTTCTCCAAATTGCCCCATATAGTATGTTTGTGTGCATGTCTGTGTGAGTGAGTGTGTGCCCAGCGATAGGTTGGCGCCCTGTCCTGGGTGTAGCTGCCCAGCGCCTGAAACGTTCTCCCCTGGATGGGTATGGGGAACCTCACCGCGACCCTGATAGAGGATAAAGCGGAAGATGATGGATGGATGGGTACATGATGGTGAATGTGTGCATTACCTAACCCAACCACAAGAGACTGAAAACCACCAGAGAGAAATTCATTCATTCATTCATTCATTCATTCATTATCTTCCGCTTTTTCCTCTATTAGGGTCGCGGTGGGGTTCCCCATGCCCATCCAGGGGAGAAGGTATCGGGCGCTGGGCAGATAGACCCAGGACAGGGTGCCAATCCATCGCTGGGCACACACTCACTCACACAGACACACTCTATATGGGGCAATTTTGAGAATTCAATTGACTTGATCCATGTTTTTGGACTGTGGGAGGAAACCGGAGAACCCAGAGGAAACCCACGCAGACACGGGGAAAACATGGAAACTCCACCCAGATGGGGATTCGAACCGGGAATCCCTAGCGCTGAGAGGCGAACGTGCTAACCACTAAGCCACCGTGCCGCCCGAGAGAAATAATCGTTTATAAAATGTGTTAAACTAAATATAATAAAAGCAAAATACCTATTTTAACTAGTTAGTAACAAATTATTAAACTAATAAATAATTTAACAAATGAAAGGTCACACACTAATATTTGGTTGGACTGCCTTAAGCTTTGACGACATCGCATAGTCACTGTGCCGTCATTTCCACAAGCTTCTGCAATGTCACAACAGTCATCTTTGTCCTGAGTTGCTTTAATTTGCCTTCAAGATCTGGTATTTATGATGGAGATTTGAACCACTGCACTAAGTCTTCTCCATCACGTCGCAAACATTTTCAATGGGGTTCAGGTCTGATTGTATGCAGGGCGATTGTATGAAACACCATAAAACTATGTTTGGTATTTAGTTTAAGTTTTTACCAAAATCTCTGTCAGTGCATCACTAATTCCAGAAACTTTCTTCCAGGCTCAACACTCTGTAGAGATCTGAGGTTGTATCTGAGCAAATGTTTCACACCTGGTTCCATGGACAGTCAGCTTCAACAAGTCATACGGGAAAACCTTTATCTTCGTGCAGTACCCTGTGAGTATCTTTCTCTTTCTTTCCTTTCTCCTGCTGTCTCATTATTTTTCTCTTTGTTACACAAACACACACCCAAAATGAATGATGGCCAGACACCGATTAGATTATATATTTTGCAGGATAATAAAAAGATCATTTTGCAAATGTATATAATTATTGTAGTGTTTTATTACAATACCAGTAAAAAGTTTGGACACACTCTCTATTTCCTTACCTACCATATAGATGGACTTTGTACCTTTTACAATTAGAGACTGTAGTCCAACTGTCTTTTTGTTTTTGTTCGTCCCCTGTTGGTTCTCAATTTTCTGTTGGTCAGGACCATCACATAACTGGTATGATTTGGGTGGTGGATTGTTTACTGTCAGTTCTGCAGTGACACTGATGTGTTGAGGGGGTTTTAGTGCAGCAGTGCTGCTGTAGTTTCATTTAAACACCTCAGTGACACTGCTGGGATAGGAATAATGCACCGACCCAATAATCCCTGCTCTGTGGTGGCACTATTGGGGTCCTGACCATTAGGACAAAAAAAGGGGGCTAACAGTGTGTACTGTAGTCCACAAACAGATGGAGTACAGTCTGAAATTGTAGGACTACAAAGGCCATTTTTACAGTAAGTGGAACTGAGAACATGGACAAAAAGTGGAGCAAACATTTGACTGTTATTGTATTTAGTGGTGAACAACTTAAAATCTGCCACACAGATCATTAAACTAGTAAGCTACATGACTGACACTTAGACGTTTTAATTGGTGTGAGATCCGTACCTCTAGAAGCTGCCATTGACACCTTAGCAGAATTAATGTGCAGTTGAGTAAGAAAATAGAAAAGGTGAAGGGAAGGAGCAATGGGAGAGAGAGGGAGAAAGAAATAGAAAAGTAAAGGAACCTTTTTATTCATAATTCTGTCTCATTGGTTTTCAGCAGCTGAGCGTTAATTTTAAAATCATTCGCATGTAACAAGACAAACTGAGCTCATAACTAACACTAAAACGCTTTTTGTCATCTATCCATCCATTATCTTCCGCTTTATCCTATATTAGGGTCGTGGTGGGGTTCCCCATGCCCATCCAGGGGAGAACGTCCCGGGAACTGGGCAGATACACCCAGGACAGGGCGCCAATCTATCGCTGAGCACAGACACACTCTATATGGGGCAATTTGGAGAATTCATATGACTTGATCCATGTTTTTGGACTATGGGAGGAAACCGGAGAACCCGGAGGAAACCCACGCGGACAAAGGGAGAAAATGGAAACTCCATCCAGATGGGGATTCGAACCAGGAATCCGTAGCGCTGAGAGGCAATTGTGCTAACCACTAAGCCACCGTGCCTCCCCTCGCTTTTTCTCAATTAAATAAAATCAACATAATAATAAAATCTGGTGAATCAACAATATACAGATTTGAGTTTTAATTGTGTGTGTGTGTGTGTTTGTGTGTGTGTGTAAGTACAGGCATTAATAACATTGTGGCGAAACTGGTTTACGCTCACTGTGGAAGCCTCATGACCACAGGCTGCTCTACACAATGTAACTCAAAGTGAAATCATGTGGTGTGGTTATAGTTATGGTTATCGTTAGGGTTTCTGAAAGTCTTTACAAAATGAAGGGAAGTGTATGTAAAATCCTCATATCCATATATATTGTGTGGGTGTGTGTGTGTGTGTGTGTGTGTGTGTTGAGTTGTAAAGAAACAACTCTAATTGTAATCTCTGATTTATACTGTGAAATAGGTCATGACAGGCCTGATGTTTCCCAGCTTCTGCCAAATCTGTTTACCTTTTTACCTATTATGATATGCTTGTGTTTTTATTTGTGTGTGTGTGTGTGTATCATATTACCACTGTTGACATACTGTCTGCTGGACCCTTGTTACTCACACGTAGACTTAAACCTTAAGCTTTAGCATATACACCCAAACATGAACTGACTAGGTTCCTTTTAGTAAATCCAGACAATGAATTTGCAACCATCTAACCCACATTTACTGAGAGAGCAGGGTAGCTCAGTTCTCAGTTCTTATCCAAGATTCACTGGATTTGTATAGATTTGTGATGAATGGAGGTTGACATTTAAGGATTTCATTACTGTACCTGCATACCTCATCTTATCCTAAGCGGTATTGAACACTGCTACATTGTGTTTAGGAGTAAACACATTTATTTTGAGATGTTTTCCAGGATACTGTGGCTGTAGGTTAAATATGTGAGTTGATTGGATTACAAAACATGCTGAATGCAATGCTTTTCTACTGTTTCAAGCTGATATCAGCCCAATACTCAATACTCAGTGAGATATAAACCCAGTGAGATTTAAACCCACCGGCGGTGTGTGTGTGTTTGTGTTTCTGCTAATCAGAGCAGACAGGAAGAGTAGATATGCCGCAGGGTCGCTTCTTTAATCTGTCTCTACTTGGAGATGGAAGATCAGTGTAAAGCATTTGGATTCAGTGCAGCATGTGGTGCAGGGAGCAGACACGGTGACAGGAGTTGACTAAACATGTAAACCAATTACTGAATGGTAACTAGACTTATAAATGTGAAGCTTAAAATCTGGAATTAAGTCTGTCATTGATGTGTAATGCACAGTTTTAGTGGCATTGTTGTAGGTTTGATAAATGTAGGTCAATAAATTCATATACAGAAGTATTTGCTTAACCTAAGGTCGTATCCATGGATACAGAGGTCATCTGGCATTATAGTACAAGCCAGCACAAATTGTTCAGATAATGCAGGTGTGTGTGTGTGTGTGTGCATGTGTGTTGTTGTGTGGATATCATTACAGATATCATTTCTGCTTGCTTGCAGAATAGATTAGTGTATTAAATATCACTGTATATTGCACATCTATAAGTTCCCTATATGTATGTTGTTACATTAAAAACTGTTCCACCGGTGGAAACAACGCAGCCGAGGTCCTCAGTATCCAGACTGTAGCTCTCATTAATCTGGAGCTTGTCAATACGAAATGCAAGTGTAAACTTGTGAGTAAGCAATTCAGCAGAATGTATATGAGTTGATTTACTATTGTACTGCGCCATGCTGTTATAAAATACACTAATACATCAGATGAAATAAATAAATATGTTTATTTCATTTCAAAGCACTATATCAGGGCACTTTATTAATACTGGATACTTTCCTATATTTATTTCAGAAACAGGTTCTGTGTGGGTTTTCTAAGATGCTTTTCTCCAAATAACAACGATAAAGTTATGTGTTACTGTAGGTTTTCTGTCACCTAAGTTCACATCAGTTGCTCTGTTCTTACTCAAATTTGCCCAGTTTATTACATTGCACTATGACACTGTGAGGGTGACATGGTGGTGTAGAGGTTAACACAAAAAATAAGCTTTAGAGCTTTAGTTTGTGAGCCATTTGCAAATATGACATTTCTCTTTGACCTAAAACTTTCTGTGATTTTTAAACTTTATACACAAAACAAAATATTAGACTTGGTACGATTTTTTTTTTGGTTGATGTAGTCACAGTAGCTGTATTTACTAATGAGCCTTGCATCACGTTTTTGCAGTTCTAGCTCTCACGATGCAACATAATGGCTGTCATGTGATAGCAGAGACTCAGCTGTTGGGTGGGAATTGCAGCAGTTAAACCAAAAGATTAATGATGTAAAAATATGTCAATGTTGAAGGGGTCTCATTTTTCTCAGATGGAAACTAAAATTCGGGTGGCACGGTGGCTTAGTGGTTAGCATGTTCTCCTCTCAGCACTAGGGATTCCTGATTCGAATCCCCATCTGGGTGGAGTTTTCATATTCTCCCCATGTCCGCATGGGTTTCCTCCAGGTTTTCCGGTTTCCTTTCACAGTCCAAAAACATGGATCAAGTCAATTGAGTTCTCCAATTTGCCCCATATAGAGTGTGTCTGTGTGAGTGTGTGCCCAGCAATAGATCTGCCCAGCGCCCGAAACGTTCTCCCCTGGATGGGCATGGGGAACCCCCCCGCGACCCTAATATAGGATAAAGTAGAAGATAATGGATGGATGGATGGAAACTAAAATTCATCATGACATCTGACAACAATCTGTAATTCAGATTATTTGCTGTACTTTTGTACTTAATATAAATACTACATACCAAACGCTAATGTTTTTGGAAGTACGATGATACACCCATGTACTGAGGGAGAGAACCGGAGAACATAAAGGAAACCCATGTAGGACACTGAGAGATCTCCACCAAGATCGAATCTGAATCCCCAGCACTAAGAATCGAATATGCTAACCCCTAAACCACTGTGCCGCCCGTGTCATTATTCGTTTTCTATATTAAAATGTGTTCACCTATAAGAATTCTGCTCCTGAGGAATTGTAATGATTAAATGCATTAACCAGCTGCCATCTTGAAAATCCTATTAGGATGTAAGTGCAGAGCTGTGACATTTTATGGCTTTTACAAGAACGTTCTTTCATTTACCCTTGAAAATGTAGAAATGTATCATTATTTATTTATAAACCCACGACATAATGATATTCAGATATGTTTTCTGCTATTGTGCCTCTATTGATCAATGTTTAATTGGCCAATAGGCAGCTCTCTGAACTACTCACAAGTCTTTTCACACACTGCACACAAACACCCATGGGGTCAGTCATCTCATTGGGCGGATGACCAAGCCCAGATTCTGTCCCCTAATCTGATGGCTTGTGGACATGCGGTGATTGACGTTCGGTGGGTGTGGTGAGAAGCAGCTCGGTTGAAGGACAGACCGGCGCCTCAGGTTGTGTGAGCTGAGTATGTCGATGTGCAGTCCCACACAGACACACACACAGACAAACACCTACACAATCTAATAAACCTTTGCATTCATCACCTCAGGGGAAAAAGAGGACAAATAAAAACCGAGATGATCATGGGACTTTACAGTCTGAGTTCTAATTCAAGTCTGCATTATGTCTGTGTTTGGATGGAATAAAGTAAAAATAAACAGCTGTGTTTTTTGGGTTGTGTGTCTGATTGAAGGAGGAGGTAGGAAAATGGACAGTCAATTGGTTGAGCTTTAGGACAAAACCAGTGACATCATGTCCAAGTATAGTACAAACCCTAGTTCTAAAAATGCACTGGCAATGGAAATAGAATAATTTCTTAATTGGATTAAATCCAGAAAAATGGAAACGATGGATGGCACGGTGGCTTAGTGGTTAGCACGTTCTCCTCTCAGCACTGGGGATTCCCGGTTCGAATCCCCATCTGGGTGGAGTGTTCTCCCCGTGTCCGCGTCGGTTTCCTCCGGGTTTTCCGGTTTCCTCCCACAGTCCAAAAACATTGATCAAGTCAATTGAGTTCTCCAAATTGCCCCAAATAGAGTGTGTATGTGTGAGTGTCTGTGTGAGTGAGTGTGTGCCCAGCGATAGATTGGCGCGCTGTCCTGGGTATATCTGCTCAGTGTCCGAGACGTTCTCCCCTGAATGGGCATGGGGAACCCTAATAGAGGATAAAGCGGAAGATAATGGATGAATAAATGAAATGGACACGATGGTTTGGAATTAAAGTTAGAACTCAGAGCCCCAACAAAAGGCGTCCACACCAAAATAATGTGTCCAAACTTTTGGTACTGTACACGCTTTTGACAATGGTAGAATTTACAGAAATATACTTTTATGTTTTATACTTTTTTTTATGTTTTGCTCCTGTTGTAGGCACAACCAGACAACCTCGAGATGGAGAGCTCTCAGGGGTGGATTATAACTTTGTCTCCATCGAGGAGTTCTTTTCTCTGGAGGAGTCAGGAGCCCTGTTGGAGAGTGGCAAGTTCAAAGGTCAGCGATAATTACGGCTGCACTCGTCCATATAGAATTAGATTATAGAATAACGAGCACTTAAATTAATGGAATGAATAATGTCTGAGAGGATTATATATGAATGATATAACAGATAATTGCCTTAAGACAATAAGGCAATTATCTGTTCCCCTGGATGGACACGGGGAACCCCTAAAGGACCTTTAACACTGAACCATGAAATGTAACTTATTTTCTCCAGCAGTTCTAATAACCTTAAAGATTTAATGGTACCTTATGTTATCATTTTTGTGGGATGGTATTGCAAGAAAGAGAAGTAACTCCATAGGAAAAATATAGTTCCATAGTATTACATTTTAATATGGTAACTTGTGTGATAAGTAATGTGTTGCTGTATTTATGCAAAAACACATGCCATTAATCTTAAACAGCTGCAGTGCTATACGTTCCAGCGTCTGAATGCTCTTTACTCTACATTTAAAATTGTAATACACAGTAATGTAGTGAGACCTGCACTTCCACTCAGTACGTTAACTTAATATCAGAGAATAATATATTGTGGAAAATATTCCTGCCTGTAAAGCATTTTAATATTCAGCACAGCTCTTATCCGTCATGTAATTCTCGCAGGGAGTACATGCGAATTACGACTCTCGGGGGAAAGGCTCGCCTCCGTCTTTTGATTAAGAGAGTCAGATGTATTAGCATAAAAGAGGCCGCAGCATTTATCCAGCATCATAAACGTCATTCTCACCTTGTCACACTGGAAAACGCCAGGAGTTACGGTCTGCCAGCGCGTTACTCAGCCAATAAACGGTCAGCATTACGCAAGATGTTGAAAGTACTGGAAAAGTGAGAATGCAGTTTATTCTGCAAACGATAATGAGGTTGTTCAAACTATATTAAGGCCTTTTTCAGTTCAGGGATTATCGTTAGAAATTGGTCCCTGGTGAAATGAAGAAAACATTTGGCTGTTCTTTATGGTATTGCTTATCTAGAGTTTAACTAAGCCCAGCATTATTTTATTTTAGTAAATATGTATATATGCAAAGGGCGGCACGGTGGTGTAGTGGTTAGCACATTCACCCCTCAGCATTGGGGATCCAGGTTTAAATCCCAATCTGGGTGTGGTTTCCCTGTTCTCCCCGTGTCCACATGGGCTATCTCAGGGTTTTCTGGCTTTCTCCCACAGTCTAAAAATGTGGATTCAAGGTGAATTGGCTGTTCTAATATTCTTGTATGTGTATGTGTGTGAGTGTGTGTCCAGAGATGGATTGGACCCCTGTCCTGGTTGTATCTTCCCAGGGCCCAAAATGTTCTCCTCTTGATGGGCATTGTAAACACCTTTTCCACCTTCATTGTTTTTAGGGAACTACTATGGGACCCCACGGCCAATCCATATTGGCCTCGACAGCCCACCAATTACTTATCAGGAGCACCGCAAACTTCTAAGAAACTTCCGCACTCGCAGCAAGTCACTTAGCAACCTGGAAAAACCGGCAGAAGAAGGTTACAACAGCGAGGGCGACTCAGGACTCTCAGGTAGAAATAAGAGGATATATACATTCATTCATTCATTCATTATCTCCCGCTTATCCTCTAGTAGGGTCGCGGTGGGGTTCCCCATGCCCATCCAGGGGAGAACGTCTCGGGCGCTGGGCAGATAGACCCAGGACAGGGCGCCAATCCATCGCTGGGCACACACTCACTCACACAGACACACTCTAAACGGGGCAATTTTTGAGAATTCAATTAACTTGATCCATGTTTTTGGACTGTGGGAGGAAACCAGAGAACCCGGATGAAACCCACGCAGACACGGGGAGAACATGGAAACTCCACCCAGATGGGGATTCGAACCGGGAATCCCTAGCGCTGAGAGGCGAACGTGCTAACCACTAAGCCACTGTGCCGCCCACATGTATACATATTACTGAAAATCAGCACCTATTATTAATGCTTATAAACACTAGTAATGTACAGTGGGGCAAATGTGATGTATATACTGTAATGTTGGCTTGTAAACATTTACGTTTAAAACATATTTCGTATCTATGTGGGTGTGATAACTTTGTGGTAATGTTATTAGGTTGTCATGGTTTGTGGTGTTTGTTTGATTTTAAAAGAAATAAATCTTTTGAGGATGCCCAGCGATGGATTGGCACCCTGTCCTGGTTCTATCTGCCCAGCGCCCGAAACGTTCTCCCCTGGATGGGCATCGGAAACCCCACCGCGACCCTAATAGAGGATAAAGCGGGAGATAATGAATGAATGAATGAGTGACTCTTTTGAGGATCCCAAGTGAGCTGAGGACAGTTGTAGGCTTGTGATTAAGGAACCGGCCTTGTAACCTTTGTAACCTAAAGGTCCTTGGTTCGATTTCCGAGTGATGGGAATGAAAGAATGATCTCAATACAGAAGTTCCATCCATCCATTATCTTCCGCTTTATCCTCTATTAGGGTTGTGGGGGGGTTCCCCATGCCCATCCAGGGGGAACGGGCGCTGGGCAGATACACCCAGGACAGGATGCCAATCCATCTCTGGGCACACACTCATTCACACAGACACACTCTAAATGAGGCAATTGAGAACTCAATTGACTTGATCCATGTTTTTGGACTGTGGGAGGAACCCGGAGGAAACCCACGCGGACATGGGGAGAACATGGAAACTCCACCCAGATTGGGATTCGAACCGGGAATCCCTAGTGCTGAGAGGAGAACGTGCTAACCACTAAGCCACCGTGCCGGCCTCCATAAAAATATTACAATAAAAGT
This sequence comes from Corydoras maculifer, assembly GCA_019802435.1. Lineage (NCBI taxonomy): Eukaryota > Metazoa > Chordata > Actinopteri > Siluriformes > Callichthyidae > Corydoras > Corydoras maculifer. Next base: position 2,760,192 of record JAFMOD010000092.1, read on the forward strand.
ACCGTAATAAATTTTATGCAACATTATTATTGACAAAATTCTGCAAATGTTAAACAGAGATTGTGCAGAAAGTGATAAGTTATTTATTTCGCCTAGTGTGCTTATACACAGAGGGATTTGGGCAACATCCCACCCCCACACTCTGACTGAGAGCTAAGCATATGTGATCTATAAAGACAGATCACCACACAGGCCTTCAATGTTGATTGGCTGCCATAGGACACTTTCATCAATGTCTTTGGAAGTCTCTGCCACTTCCCATGAGACGTCAGGGCTGGTGCAGGAAAAAAAGTGCACAGCCAAACAAAACTGAAGTAAAAGTTAAATGGCCGGTTTTATTGGACTGCAGTGGTTGTAGTGTAGCAAGAGCCAAATTGACTGCAGATTAAATTCCTCTATGTGTTGCATTAGCTTTAATAAGATATTAGAAATGAACTAATCATACAAAAAGTTAATTAAATCTCTGGTTATTAGGCTTGGAACTGATTTTAATTTTAGATTTTAGGTGTTGCTTTCGATAAAGAGGTTGTTTTATTGTTTAATTATCCACCTATAATAATAATCATAATAATTTAATTTTTTTATTATTATTATTAAATAATAATAATAATTACTATTATTATTCAAGATTAAAGAAAATTGTATTATCATTAATATCACATGTGTTACATGAGACAAGAACAAAGTTATGGGTCACAGACCCCGATTACCCTGTTATTTTAAATTTAAATTTAAATTATAACTTTAAAATAACAGGGTAATCGGGGTCTGTGACCCATAATTTTGTTCTTGTCTCATGTAACACATTAATGATAATACAATTTTCTTGAATCTTGAATAATAATAATAGGGCAGCATGGTGGCTCAGTGTTTGTCTCTCAGTGCTCAGATTCAAATCCCGTTCTGGTTGGAACATAGGTTTTCTCCAGTTTGCAACATTCCAAAAACAAATGGTTTGGAGCCCTCTCCTGGGTGCATCTGCCCAGTTCCCAAAACCCCCTGGATGCGACCCCAGCATAGGATTAATCTGAAGATGGATAGATAATAATAATATTCCCACTTTTTATAGTTCGTTTTCTGGTCTTTGTAATGGTTTCAGGAGGATCAGGAGGTGCTAGTAGTGTCCCACCACACACATCATCCCCCAGCCAATCACGGGATTCCAATGAAGTCGATGGCAGTTTCGAAAATGGGCGCAGACACAGAAGAGGAGCACAAACAGAGGAGCTTGAAACCTGGGAAATGACTTATAGTGACTCAGGGGAACCTTATTACACAGAGTAAAACACACATATATATATATATATATTTATAATTTATTCATATGTTGTTTAATCCAGTTTAATTTACGGTTGGCAGAACAAAAAAGGATTGCTAAATATTTTCATTTCATTATTTTGTGTTTTTTTTACTGTTACATGTAGCCCATAGTAAACTGTTTTTCTATAATTCCCTATATGCGTTGGTTTTTATGCCAACACTGACATCTTGTGTTGTGTTTTACAGTCATCAGCCCAAACCAGCATCTAGACAGAGGCTCCGAACATCCAGCAGAGAGTCTGTGTTTATGACCGAATGTATGAAACTAACACACGTTTTATTACATTTATATCCACACTGTGTACAGTATTTAAACTGTAACCTTTTTTTTCTTTAGTGGACATAGATATTTAATATCTTTACTGAAATACTTTGTTGTGTCTCCCTCATTCTGTCAGTCGGGGAGTTCACGGATCAACCCAGTGAATTAAGAGGATTCTCGATTCACACTCGGCTGTGTAAAGGGCCCCAGGGCTTCGGTTTCAACATTGTTGGCGGCAGCCGACCCCGAGAGTTCCTGCAGATTTACAGCATCACACCCGGGGGGCCATCCACACTTAAAACGGGTACCTACACCGATCACACAGTTACAGCTTTAAAGCTTATATCATTCCATGACATTTATAAGTGTTTAGAACCTGATTGTGTTGCTCCATTGTCTGTTTTCTATATTTACCATATAGATGACTTTGTAGTTTTACATTTACAGACTTCAGTACCTCACATCTCTGATTTAAAAGATCCAGAGACAAACATGCCTGTCTTTTGCATGTTACAGATATTAATCCATCCATCTATTATCTTCCACTTTATCCTATATTAGGGTCACGGGGGGGTTCCCCATGCCCATCCTGGGGAGAATGTTTCGGGCGCTGGGCAGATACACCCAGGACAGGGCACCAATCTATCGCTGGGCACACAGTCACTCGCACAGACACACTCTATATGGGGCAATTTGGAGAACTGAATTGACTTGATCCACGTTTTTGGACTGTGGGAGAAAACCAGAGAACCCGGAGGAAACCCACGTGGACACGGGGAGAACATGGAAACTCCACCCAGATGGTGATTCAAACCGGGAATCCCTAGTGCTGAGAGGAGAACATGCTAACCACTAAACCACCGTGCTTCCCATGTTGGATATCTTTTTTTTTTTTCTTTTTCAGATTTTGAAAAACAGATTTAATGTTTTTTTTTATTTTTTATTTTATTTTTTTTTATAAATCTGTTTTTTTTTTATTAAAGAGCAGTTAACATGAATACACACAGTGCATGATTTATACACAAATAAATACACAAATACACACTGGTGCGCCAATATAACAGATATCATCTTTTTTTTTTTTATTTATATTTAACAACGAGTTACAGCATTAAAATATGTGTTTAAGGGAGTTTATTAATTACAGATTTCAGTTTCTATTGCATTTATTGCAAGTAACGCAACCTTTTATGAAAGTGATATTTGATTGACTCTCAATACTGTCATTGACTGTGGTGTGTTCCTGTCCAACTCTAGGTGACATCCTGGTGTACATAAATGACTCTTGTGTGCTGGGTACTTCTCATAAGGAGGTGGTGGAGCTGCTGAAGACTGTTCCATTAGGACAGAGTGTGGATGTGGTGGTGCGCAGGGGCTACCCTGTACTTTACGATCCTGACGGCAGCCGTAAACTAGTCCAGGACACCCCCTCAAAACATTTACCTCTACCAACCACCACCCAGCCCAAAGCCCAGGCTCTTCTTCCCCAAGCACATGCCAAGAATAACGGGTTCCTGTGCCATGCGGATGGGAGGTATCCCGGTGGTCTCAGTGGAAGGGCATCTCGGTTAAGTCTGGACGCAGATGAAAATGTCTCACGTTTTTATTCACCGCCGAGATCCCCGTCTACTAATCAATACTACAGCGGCAGCGAAAGTGAGTTTCGGAGGCCACACCATTCCTCGAGAGGTGTTCGGAGGTTACAGAGTGCAGACTTGGCCAGTCAGAGTGACAGCGAGGTGGTTTCAGCGATAGGATCACACAGGTATAGATGGAACGGCATAAATTATTTTGGGCTGTACAGATTTTTATGTATTAGCAATAATGCTCATCCAAATCTTTATTATTGAGTGTAAAATTTACCCTATATGACCTTCAGTAACATGCCATCCTAAGTTGCCCCATCTCCTCTGCAGCTGTTACACCTTCCTCTTTTCTGGAAATACTTACTTTAAGATTAAGATGTGTGTCTGTGTCTTAATAATTTAATTGTATTATTTTTAGGGCCTCCTTCATTCGGAACCACAACAACAACTCCCTTTATCCACCTTCGCCTTTGCGCTATTACTCTGCCAAGTCCTCAGAGAGTGACCTCTCCTCCTATGCACCCAGCCCACCGTTGTCTCGGCTGCCTGTCCCTCACCACGAGCCAGATCATGTAGCCATCACGTCCTCCCCTGGAGGAGGAAGGCGCTTCTCCCAATTTCGAAACGGACAGCGCTCCATGCACACCCCTCCCACCAGCTCCCAGTCTGATGGGCCGTACTTTACCTTCAGCAGCGCCAACAGTGGTAGCCCCAGCAGCGGTGTGCCATCTCCAGCAGCGAGCAGTACGGGTGGGGTTCGAGGTGGAGAACTGCTTCCTGTACTTGTGCCGATGTCTGAAGATGGTTTGGGTTTCAGCTTGATGTTGGGTGGCCATGGTGGTAGGATGACTGTGGTGAAGAGGGTATGGGACTGGCAGCTGTGTAACAGGCTGCAGCCTGGCGACGTCATCGTGAAGATTAATGGCGCTGATGTGCAAAGCCTCAGCCTCGTTCAGGTACAAAGCACGGAGTAGATTATAATCATCTGAATCTTTAAATATTTTTAGTTCTTTTATTTCTTTACAACAACCTGTTTCTGCGATTATACAACCAGGCAGTTGTGATTTACTACTAGAGTCGCAGGTGGTTCCCCAAGCCCTGGGCTTTGGGCCCTAAGCTGATACACCCAGGACAGGGCGCCAATCTACAGTGTTGCTGGGAACATTCTCACACAAAGACACACACAAAATAGGGGCAAAAAACCCCAACTAATTTACCTTGAATCCATGTTTTTGTACCGTGGGTAAAAATCCACTCAGACACTGGTAGAACTTCACCCAGATTGGGATTTGAACCTGGATCCCCTGCGCTGAGAGGCGAACGTGTTAACCACTAAGCCACCGTGCTGCCCTCAAGTATTCTTAGTCAGTCACTAGCATGATTTGGGTTGTGGATATGGTGTTGGCTTATCAGTCTGAAGGGTAGGGGTTTGAACCCAAAATCCACCTATGGTTATATATCTGGGCCCTTGAGAAAGGCCCTCAACCCTTTTTGCTCTAGTGGTGCGGTAAGGTGAACCCTGTGTTCTGACCCCAACCATCAAGTTGGGATAGTTGATAGTCGCTTTGGATAAAAGCGTTTTAATTAATTTAAATAGCGTAAAACCTCTTGTAATGTAATGTAATATAATTACATTCAGCAACCATGTCAATTACTCTTCTAGGTCCAGCGAGTTTTGGAGGAGCACACCAAACGTGGAGAAGTCATTCTGCTAGTTCACAGAGGAGGCAAGTCACATTAAGCTGTTCGGTTTACTCATACTGACAGAATCATTTCAGAATCAGGATTTATTGGCCAAGTTTGCTCACACAAACCAGGAGTTTGTCCCTGGTTACAGTAACTCACGCTGCACAATAAACTGACATTACAGAAGTAACAAAAACACAGATGTAACAAAAAAACACACCCAAAATAGCCATCCTCTTCTGCACACACACACACACACACACACAGGCACACCTATAAACCTAACGTGCAAAATAGCCATCCTCATCCACACACAAACACACACACACCTATAAACCTAACATGTGCAAAATAGCCATCCTCATCCGCACACACACACACAAACACACACACGTACAGGCACACCTATAAACCTAACGTAGAAAATAGCCATCCTCATCCGCACACACACACCACACACGTACAGGCACACCTATAAACCTAACATGTGCAAAATGGCCATCCTCATCCGCACACACACACACACACACACACACACACACACACCCCCCCCCCCCCCCCCCCCCCCCCCCCCCCCCCCCCCCCCCCCCCCCCCCCCCCCCCCCCCCCCCCCCCCCCCCCCCCCCCCCCCCCCCCCCCCCCCCCACCACAAGCTTCCTGGACTCTGTTCCTGTCACCTTGACACTGGAGCCTCGTGATTGGATGAGCACAGAGGAGGGTGGGACCACACTCAGTCCCAGGGTACAGTCAGATCAAAAGAGCTGGCCCACTTCCTCGCAAGGTTTCGAGGTCGAGCTCAGGAGGAGGCCAGGAGAAGGATTTGGGTTTGTTATAGCGTCGCAGGATGTGGAAAATGGCAGAGGTAGGTGCTTCCACCTACCATGTACAGCTGTGCCCCCCCTACTTCCTACGCACACACGTTTAAGCTCACAATGACCTAGATTTGTAGTGGCCTCTTTTGGTTCCTAATGAGGGCAAAAGGAAAAAAACTCACTCGCTCACTGTGTGTACTGTGTCTGATAAATAAATGTTAGTTCATATAAATATGAACTAAAAAAAGCTTGCTGATTCAAAACTCTGCAACCTGACTTGTGTTTAACGGGCCCAGGTAAAGTCCATCCATCCATTATCTTCCGCTTCATCCTATATTAGGGTCGTGGGAGGGTTCCCCATGCCCATCCAGGGGAGAACGTCTTGGGCGCTGGGCAGATACACCCAGGACAGGGCGCCAATCCATCACTGGGCACACACTCATTCACACAGACACACTCTATATGGGGCAATTTGGAGAATTCAATTGACCTTGATCCATGTTTTTGGATTGTGTGAGGAAAACGCAGAACCTGGAGGAAACCCACGCGGACACGGGGAGAACATGGAAACGCCACCCAGATTGGGATGCGAACCGAACTAGTGACTAGAGAAGAATATGCTAATCACTAAGCCACCATCCCAGGCAAAGTCATGTCAGTTCATTACTCCTCTCTCTCCCATGGCTCCCTGTAGCTGCCCGCTTTCAGTACAATGCACCGGCTCTGATCTACAATACAATCTTTGGTGAACAAAATATATAAACAAATCAGGTTTGATTACAAGTTTGATGCTACAGTGTAGCTGCTGGTTTGTCCTTAATTACTGATTTAATTTATATACACTTATTTGTAAGTTGCTTTGGATAAAAGCATCTTATAAATTACTAAACAAATAAAATTTAATCTAAATGTTAATTTCATTAAGGACATATGGAAATACACTGTCTATACATATATTTAGACAAATCAACTATAAATAATGGGCGGCACGGTGGCTTAGTGGTTAGCACATTCGCCTCTCAGCGATAGGGATTCCTGGTTCTAATCCCCATCTGGGTGGAGTTTGCATGTTCTCCCCGTGTTCGCGTGAGTTTCCTCCGGGTTCTCCGGTTTCCTCCCACAGTCCAAAAACATGGATCAAGTCAATAGAGTTCTCCAAATTGCCCCATATAGAGTGTGTATGTGTGAGTGAGTGTGTGTCTAGTGATAGATTGGCGCCCTGTCCTGGGTCTATCTGCCCAGCGCCCGAAACGTTCTCCCCTGGGGGGGCCTCCCTGCGACCCTAATAGAGGACAAAGCGGAAGATAATGGATGGATGGAACTATAAATAATTAAATAATATAAAAATATATAGAAATAATAATAAATACTGAATAGAGGGCGACACAGTGGTGGAGCCAGGTTTGTCCCGATGTTGCATTGTCCCATTACAATCGAAGCTTTTGATTCAAAGCAAAACTTTGGGACAAACCTTAATTATCTTGATTTCTTTTGTTAGTACAACTGAGTTAATCAAACACACGTATCCACAGAGTGAAGCTTTGGCTTATTGAATGTAATACTGAGGATTTGTCACATTACGGCTTGTTGGTTTGTGTGCATGACTGCACAGCTGGCACTAACGTCATTAAACATTGTGCTTTGCTGCAGACACTGGCTGCATCTACTACATCTGTCGTATATGTGAGATTACCATACACTGGAATTTCAGCACACTAATCTTTAGTTCCAAAAATATTCAGTCTGGACTTTTTACAGTGTTTTTCTTCTTTAAATTTAGACTATATGAATAAATACATAATACACCTACAATCGCCCCCTCCTGCAATTAATTACCATAAAGTCTCCTGCATTGGTATGCCTTTGTGCAAAATTGTCTCTTCTCATAATCTATATGGTTGTGGGGCGGGGGGCTTCCTCATGCCTATCCAGGGGAGAATGTTTTGGACACTGTAGATACACCCAGGACAGGGTACCAATCCATTGCTGGGCACACATTTCAGGGGCAATTTAGAGCAGCCAATTCACCTTGAATCTATGTTTTTGGACTGTGGGAGGGAACCGGTGAACCCGGAGTAAACCCACATGGACACGGGAAGAACATGGAATCTCCACACAGAAATAGATTTTTACCTTGATGCCCGGGATGTCCTTACCACTACGCCACCGTGTTGCCCCTCCGCCGCCCCTTATACAGCATCACATGATACTTTTCTTGTTCTTTTCAGCTCCTGTGGCAAAACGTAAATATCTGTACATCCCTCACTGCTCTTTACATCATTCTTAGAGTAAATCATCCATCTCATGGTAACTTTCTGCATCATAGTGTAAACTCGCTGCAATCCAGCCATCAGAATCCATCTTTTGTTTTTCCTCCAGTCCCTCGGTCGCTCTGCAGCACTCTCCTTCCTCTTCACCTTTTTGCTCCTCCCCTATCACTTTCTACCTCACTGTTATTTCTCCCTCCTTCTCTGCGCCCCTCCCTCTCTGTTTCCTGTGCTTGCTTCTAGATGCTGAAGTTAAAATTAGTGCTCTGTTCTGAACAGCTCTCGCAGTTAGAGATGATGAGGTGATGGAGTCATGCCTTCCTTCCGTTCTGCGTATCTTTTACTCTTCATATCATTCTCTTTATTAATTCTCTCTTGCTGGACAGGATTTGCCTCTCACATGTGCTGGAATTCAACCGGCGTGTGATCAGCATCCTGCCCCCATACACTCACACTCTCTCACTCACACACACACACACACACACACACACACACACACACACACACACACACCAAGCCATGCTGGAGAGACTGCAGTCGGCTTTCAAAAGTGTAAAGGATTCTAAACGTAGGTCTCTTTCTCTCTCTTTTGAGTTTCTGGTTGATTCTGAGCAGCTGGAGACTGAATTCAGAGGCAGAGCAACGTGCACTGCGCTGCACAGCATGCGGTTCTTAACTGCGCAGCAGTGATGAGTCCATCGTGTCTTTTCGTATTCTGCTTTAATGTTTACTGCAATTGGACCTGTTTGTTATAGATGTTCTTCAGCTGGACGTTTAGCAGGATGGTGTTGTATCGTTGAATCGTACGTATTTGTTGTTTGTTTTAAATCGTGGTTTTTCATGCTGTGAGTTTGTGTCACGACTTGGTTTAATGTGATTTTCTGCTTCAATGAGCAACATGACCAGAAATGTGTCTACAGCTCTGTGAACTCATTCTCTAGCTCTCTGCCTCTCTCTCTCTCTCTCTCTCTCACACACACACACATACAGAACACAGCTCTCCCAGGCTCTGTCATGGGGATTCCCTCATCTGTTTGTTTTCTCAGAATTCCCCAGGATTTACTCTCTCATGCATTTGACTTTAATGTGGGTTGATCAGTTAAGTGTGCACTCACACACACACACACACACACACTCACACACCCACACACATGCTCAGATTTATCTATTATTCATATATATATATATATATATATATATATATATATGTATATGTTTGTATATATTTGTATGTATGTATGTATGTATGTATGTATGTATGTGTGTGTGTATATGTATGTATATATAAATTAATTCTTTCTTCATTAAACACCAACTGTCCGGAATATGTGAGTACATAATAATGGGTTCCCCATTTCAGACGCTGGCCAGATCCATGTCTGGGCCCACACTATATGGAGGCAAATTCATCCATCCATTATCTTCTGCTTTATCCTATATTAGGGTCGCGGTGAGGTTCCCCATGCCCATCCAGGGTAGAACGTTTCGGGCTCTGGGCAGATACACCCAGGACAGGACGCCAATCTATCGCTGGGCACACACTCACTCACACAGACACGCACGCATACACACTCTATATGGGGCAATTTGGAGAACTCAATCGACTTGATCCATGTTTTTGGACTGTGGGAGGAAACCAGAGAACCAGGAGGAAACCCACACCGACACGGGGAGAACATGGAAACTCCACCCAAATGGGGATTCGAACCGGGAATCCCTAGTGCTGAGAGGTGAACATGCTAACCACTAAGCCACCGTGCCGCCCCTGGAGGCAATTTAGATATGGTTAATTAAGAAAAGCCAATTTACTTTACATCATATGTTTTTGGACTGTGGGAGGAAACCGGAGAAATCCCAGAAACATGGAAACTCCACTCAGAAAGGGATTCAAACCTCAATCCTCAGCGCTGACAGATGGACGTGCTGGCCACTACACCACCGTGCCGCCCTACAGTCACATCATCAAAATAAATTAATCCACTGACACTTTTTTTTATTGTAAACATAAAAGGCAATAACAATCTATTGTAATACCTACATTAATCCTAGTTTCTCAGATTATATAAACATCCGTAGTTAATACTACCGGTTATTGCAGTCGCTCTACACTGTATACAGACTTTAGTCTTAATGGCATGACGACTCAATTACCACTTCTGTCAGTCTTTACTATGACAGAACTGTTTATAGACATAGTCAGCGTCAGACACATGACTGACAGCTGTATGAATATGGTCTTATGGTCATCAGTCATCACTGATCAAACTATTTATGATTATCTGTTCACATTGAGTACACTTTTATATAATATTGTATAGTACCTTATCTGTTTGTGGACTACAGTACATACTGTTTACGTCCCCTTTACCCTGTTCTAAGGGTCAGGACCCCATAGTACCACCACAGAGCAGGAATTATTCCTATCCCAGCAGTGTCACTGAGGTGTTTAAATGAAACTACAGCAGCACTGCATCAGTTTGGTGTTTTTGTAGTAAATTTGGTGATTTCTCTTTAACCGTATTTAACCTGTCAGGTGTTCACACTTGAGTGTTATCCGGGTGTGTCACTGATTGTACTCTGTGTTTATAGTTTAGTGTCATATAGTTTGGGGTTTGGCTTAATGGGTTTCAATGTTCTGTTTTCTTTTGGGACACACGTCCTCCCCAAAACATCTTCTGTAAAAATACAGGGATCCATATACCACCTCTGACTCTCATTCAGTCCTGCTTCCTCTTACCTTCTTTTTAATATTTCGGGTTCTGCTCCAGTGTGTGGTCTTCTCTAAAGAGTCGTGTTGCGGTGCTCACTTTGTAATTCGGTTTCCGAGCAGTTTCACTGGGATCAAGATGATTTTGCAGACACAGGGGAGCAGGACTGCTACAGCTCATGAATTTTAATCATTACTGGCACTGCACTGGTAATCAGACTCTGATGCAGCTGGCTCTGTGTGTGTTTGTGTGTGTGTGTATCTGTATCTTGAGAATTTCACATGGATCAGCTTAATACCACCCCTTACTAAGCAGTTTGTACAGTCTAGAGTATTGAGGCCATGAGCTATTTATTCCCAAATGGACTTTTAATGTGCTACAGTCTTCTCTGTAACTAAAGAGCATGTTAATACATAGAATGTAAACACTAGTTCCATAGTTTTTAGCAGTGGGCGAAATGATGTGCGTTAATGCATCTGTTTATGTATTTCTTTAAGTTCATGCCCCGTGAAACTACTGAACAGTTAAGATTTTTTATTAACAGCTGGCGCAAGATGAAAGTTGGGAATATGATTTATAACTGAGGCAGAGGAGCCTGTACTTCTGAATTTCATTTGTATGCACAGCGTTTACTTCGCTTAATGGCTTTACAGAAGCTTCACCTCACAGAGATGTCATGCAACCTAAAGGAAGGATCCAGAATTAAAAAAAAGGATGTGTTGATACAACACTGAGAATTTCGGTTGTACAGAATTTCTGGAGTACATGACGAAATGTATACAGTATATTCATATACAATACGAACCGAAACTCGGTGTGGCTGGGCAGGGTTAACATTGCAGGACTCTAATGTCAGATTCTACATACTCAAGATGAACAGGACCATTAAGAGTGTTGCAAATTAAAACTGCAAAAGCCATCATCAGTAATGGTATAGAGATGCAGCAGTGATCCCTTCCCCCCTATAATCTGATGAGATGTGATTATATGATTTCAACATCACAGTATCTGTTACTTAATATAAATACAAATAAAAGAGGAATGGCAGTATTATATTTCAGTTACTTCATACAGTTTTAAAAACCTGCAAATAACTTGTGTCCAGTCCAGTTCTGGAGTTCTGAGTAAAACCCCGAATTTAACGTTTAACGTTTAAATTGTTCTGGGAGAGATATAGTGCATTTGCTGAAGGAAGTGCAGGACTGATGCCATGACTGCAACAATACTGCCATTTTGTTGTGAAATTTTTCTGCATGACTGATGTTTTTGAAGGTCACCTTAGAATCAGTCTGGCTCAGAGAGAGCGAGCCACAGAGAGGGAGAGAGAGGCTGAGAAACCGTTTCAGTCCAATATATGCTCACTCGTCCTTGCTCTTGTTTTCCCTCTCTCGTTTCTGTCACATCCATCATTACTGTATCTGCTCTGTTCTCAAACTTTGACTGCTGGACACGTCCACTTACTCTTGATATAGTGGTGGAGGAAGACTATAAATATATATATATATATATATATATTATATATATATATATATATATATATATATATATATATATATATATATATATATATACATTCATTCATTATCTCCCGCTTTTTTAACGTTTCGGGCGCTGGTCAAATAGACCCAGGACAGGGCGCCAATCCATCGCTGATATATATATATATTTTTTTTTTTATCACTATTTTTGATGCAATTATTTAAACATAGATAGAAAGGTGGTGCGCAATGGTGTGTAGGCGTGTGGTAACTCAGAGGTTAGGGTGTTATTAATATAAAGGTTGGGTTTACATCTGAGGTCCACTGTAGATACCAGTGTGGGTCCTTAAGCAAGACTCTTAACCCTCATTGCTCCAGGGGAACTGTATGGCCAATTCAGTGTTCTGAACCCAACCAAGTTGAGATCATTTTTGGGATAAAATTAGGTTGGATAAAAGCGTCTGCTAAATGTCTAAATGGTTGGTTTGGCTAACTTCAAGGGGCATTGTCCGGAAAAGAGCAAGTATTTAAATGTAATACAGTTATTTCTCGGCTTACAAGGATTGCAGCAGCGTAGCGGCCATGAATTTCTTCTGCTGTAGTTGGCCGTGGCTGTCGCAAATGAGGTGTGTTCAAGTATATTTATGGCATACTACAATCTTGGCAATGGAAAACTCAGGTGCACCGCTAACTGAAAACAACCTGGATATACGTCAACAGTCAGGTGTCTTGGTGGTGAATCATCAATATAGTTGTGAATTGTGAATTTATCTGTTTCCACAGCAGCGTCTCTGCTGCCCCACCGGTTCGTGACCGTCCGTCGCGGGAGTCCTGCGGCACGAAGTGGCATCATCCGGCCTGGAGATCGGTTGGAGGCGATAGAGGGACGTAGCGTGGTAAATCTGCCACACAGGGAACTGGCACAGATACTACGCAGGGCAGGAAACACAATGCGCTTGACCATAGTTCCACGTTCCTCTGCCCGTAAGTTCCTTTATTTTTTAATTAATTCAGATTTAATTTATGCTGCTGGCCTCATACCCCGTCTTCAGCCCAGTGGGTAACATCTCCTTCAGGTGTTTGTGCTACAATATAGATTGACTTTGTAGTTCTAATATTACAGCCTGTAATATAGTCCACCTGTTTTTTTACATACTCTGTTAGTCCATCCATCCATTATCTTCCGCTTTATCCTCTATTAGGGTCGCGGGGGGGTTCCTGTGCCCATCCAGGGGAGAACGTTTTCGGGCGCTGGGCAGATACACCCAGGACAGGGCGCCAATCTATCACTGGGCACACACTCACTCACAAAGACACACTATATGGGGCAATTTGGAGAGCTCAATTGACTTGATCCATGTTTTTGGACTATGGGAGGAAACCGGAGAACCCGGAGGAAACACACACGGGGAGAACATGGAACATGGAGAACATGGAAACTCCACCCTGATTGGGATTTGAACCGGGAATCCCTAGCACTGAAAGGCTAACCACTAAGCCACCTTTCCGCCCCTCTGTTAGTCCTTCTTTTCTTAAATGATTAGGACCAACATGACCACTACAGGGCATTCTCAGGATTGCAGTGACATTGACGTGGTGGAAGATTTTGAAGACCTCAGTGACATTGTGTAGATGGAATACAACAGAACTACGTAGTCCATCGTAATGGTACATGTCTCATTCACACTCTGCTCATACAGTCTTTTACTCTTATCCATTTTTCCTTTAGACTTGTCAGAGAACTCAGACAATGATCATCACAGAAACAAAAAGCCCAGCAGGTCCAAAGCCAAGGTCAGAAAGACGTCACTTTTGACAACCAGCTATAACTGCATTCCTTATTCACATTCACGTTCCCTCGTTCATGTCCAAACAGCAGGACTCGTCACACTCATACTACAGCGTTGAGTTGGAGAGAGGACCTACAGGATTCGGATTTAGTCTGAGAGGGGGAAGTGAATATAACATGGATCTGTATGTTTTGGGTCTAATGGAGGGAGGTCCAGCCTCATGCAGCCGCAAGATGCAGGTCAGTGTGGAAGCAACAAATTATGCGTAAATGATCATTAACACCTTGTGCAGGAAACGTCATCAGAAGAATACTGTATATACTGCAGCCAAATGTTGTTTAAGTATTAATAAAGGTAAAATGATTTGTAATCGAAATGTCATGCAATCAACTGATATACATTTCAGTTGCTCTGTAATACAGTAGTTGTATGATGACATATTTACTTGGCGAGTCTGACTTCGTAAACCTGATGCTTCACATGTTAAACGTTGCAGGTCAGTGATCAGTTAGTGGAGATCAATGGAAACAGCACAGCAGGAATCAGCCACAGTCAGGCTGTGGAGCAGATTAGAAATTCGGGACACAAGATCCATCTGATTCTGAAGAAGGGCAATGGATATGTTCCAGACTATGGTAAGCCATTCGACTGAGACGATTTAAACTGTAAGCGTAATGAGCATGCCCTCAACCACATAAAGATAACTGGAAATGTGTCTCCTTGTTATCATAGTTAACTACGCTCCCCTTGTGTTCTATTTCATCCATCCATCCATTATCTTCCGCTTTATCCTATATTAGGGAAGAACGTTTCGGGTGCTGGGCAGATACACCCAGGACAGGGCGCCAATCTATCGCTGGGCACACACTCACTTACACAGACACACTCTATTTGGGGCAATTTGGAGAACTTTTTGGAGAATGTTTTTGGACTGTGGGAGGAAACCGGAGAACCCGGAGGAAACCCACATGGACACGGGGAGAACATGGAAACGTGCGAACGAGGCGAACATGCTATCCACTGAGCCACCATGCCACCTCTTAAAATTTCATTATTCAACAATACTTTAAATTTACAACCCCAATTCCTAAAAAGTTGGGACACTGTGTGCTACAGAATAAGATTTTCAAGTCTCGTGCACATCCCCCATCTGGGGACCCAGGTTTGAATCTGAATCATATTTTTATGCTCTCTCCTTATCCTCGTGGGTTTTCTTATTGTTCTCCGGGTTCCTCCCACAGTCCAGAAACATGGATTTAAGGTAAACTTGTTGCTCTACATTGCCCCTATCTGACTCACACCTCTCAGTCTGTGTGTGTGTGGGATTGGCACCCTATCATGGCTATCATTTAGCACAGTGTCCAGAGTTTTGTGGAATGGGGGTTGTAAAAACATCTTATCGCCGGCCTCTCACTTTCTTCTATTTTACACCTTGTCTTTTTTTATATCTGTGTTCCCTTCTTCTCTAAATTCGATACTAATTCCTCGTCACCTTTCTTTATCTCTGCTTCTGCTCTGTCCCTCAGTGGAACTTTCCAGTCTTTCACTTTGTATGACCAACTCCAAGCTGGGAGAACCTTGCTTCTATGTGATCGGGCGGACCGAGAACACGCGGTTGGTAGTCGTTCCTGTTAGTTCTCCCGTTTTCTCTTTCTCAGATTTCTGTCTCTTCACCTGTCTGTGTGTTTTAGAAAATGATCACTTTGTGCTCAGTCTTATGCCAGATGTGTTTTATTAATTATTATATTATTAAAAATCCAGGACATCCTCTATAGGTGGTATCTCAACAAATAAAATTTTAAGCTAAAATTTAAATACTGTATTCAACAATAATTTAAACAGTCATTTGTAGTAATGTAAAATGAGGGCATGGTAAGTGAGTGTGGACATTAATGAATCTAACTGCACAAGACAGGAAAGCACAACAGAAAAATCAGAACTATCCACATCGTAAATATCAGTTATACTGTGGATGGCAGGTAACCCCTACTTCATTGAGCAGCTGTGTCGACACACTAGGGGGAGCCCCTGTCCACCCCTGCCAGTCAGGTCGAGCACTGTCTGTTGGAACTGTCGCTGATAAAGCTGTGACGAGTTCAACAGACAGACAGATAGCGATGTGGGGGATGGGGGGGGGGGCTCACTGCATGTTGTCGAAACCAAGGGGGAAGAAATAGCAAGCGACCACAGCCAGCAGAGTTGAACAGGACTGCACTGAGCCGAACTAGTGAAGCGAGGAAGCTCCACTCAACATATCACAATGAGTTACAATGTCCCAGAGCTTTGACACATTTAGCAGTGGAAGCACTGAACTTTTACTTCTAGAACAAGAATTTAAATTAATATATGAGAAACGTGTTTACTCACCGTGGATAATTTTTGACTTTGTAGCCCTTTGTCTCCATTTCTTCAGACCATGATCAAAGAACAACCGTCTCCTCCCTGCCCTCAGCCCTGCAGCCGCATCTGGCTGCAGTGAATCACCAGCACCTCCATACAGATACCTCATCCAGCCCTCTAAGAGCAGGCAGAACCCCCGACCAGGAAGCGAGGGCAGAGCATCAGGGATGGGAGGACGGCGATGACCGAAGACAAGCCACAGCTCTGAGTTCAATAGTTCAACGGAGGAGAAGCCAAGAATTCCAGAGTTTACCCAGAAACAGGCACAGGGGAAACAGGAATGAAGATGACAGCCATGAACCGGCAGCCAGAGACAGAAGCAGGCAGAAAAAACAGAGAGGGGACAAAAAAAGGAGTAAAAGTGAGGAGAGAGTGGGACAAATAAATAATGAGAGTGTTATAGAGGCTGAAAGACGGGAGGAGAAGCAACATGGGAGGTGGGAGAGAAAAGATAAAGATATAATGAAGACCAAGGAGATGTTACAGGAGTTGAGTAAAAAATGGGAGGAGGAGGAGAAGTGGAGGCACAAAAAAAAGGAAAGACAGTGCAGAAAAGAGGAGGACAGAAAGGGTCTACGAGCAAACCACAAAGAGGAAGAAGGACATTATAAAGCAGTAAGGGCCAGACAACAGGAGATAGACAGGACGACAGAGGGGGAGGAAGAAAGACAAGAAGCGAAGGGTAAGTCAGACAGCAATACTGAGCAAGTAATAACAAACCAATGGGGGTGTGAGAACGAGCTGGGTTCTCAAGATGGAACCCTGACGTGGCTGTCTCCTTTTTCTTTTCTCATGCCCATAGACACTGAATCAAAACGGGGGGTGGGTGGAGCTGACGTCGGCATCTCAGGTGCCAGTGTTTCTGGGTTTTCCAAATACTGCGATGAAAGAAACAATTCAAGGGTCTCGACCACCAGAATATTCAGCCCCCCGACACAAGCCAGTGTGCATAAAGTGAGGGACGTTAAGGAGAACAAACCAACAGGGAGAGGACGGGAGGGTGCCACTAGGAAGAATTCTGTCACCTGATTTGATTTTATGACTCAATACTCACGAGAGTTTTTTTCCCTACATGTATTTCGCTTATTTTTTTTAAATACGCCCTCAGGATACATCCATCCATCCATTATCTTCTGCTTTATCCTCTATTAGGGTCGTGGTGGGGTTCCCCATGCCCATCCAGGGGAGAACGTTTCGGGCGCTGGGCAGATACACCCAGGACAGGGCGCCAATCTATCTCTGGGCACACACTCACTCACACAAACACACTCTATATGGGGCAATCTGGAGAACACAATTGACTTGATTTATGTTTTTGGACTGTGGAAGGAAACCGGAGAACCCGGAGGAAACCCACGTGGACACGGGGAGAACATGAAAACTCCACCCAGATGGGGATTCGAACCGGGAATCCCTAGTGCTGAGAAGTGAACGTGCTAATCACTAATCCACCGTGCTAATTTAGATTATTTAATAATAGATTGTTGCCCTGTCCTGGGTGTATCTGCCCAGCGCCTAAGACGTTCTACCCTGGATGGATGGGTCCCCCCCCCCCCCCCCCCC
>JAFMOD010000092.1:2778115-2803334 GCA_019802435.1 Corydoras maculifer
TAAGTAACAGTGTAACTTATAGATCGCTTTGGATAAAAGCATTCTTAATAAAGCAATAAGGTACGAGAGCGATGCATTATTGTGAATAAATCACGGGAAATGGGTGCCGTTAGGCACAATGGGAAGCAGAGTACAGTTACACTTCTTTCTGTGATTTGTTCACAGTAATACACAACCTTGAGTGCCTCATTGCTTTTCTAAAATATTCTTACAAACACACAATAATAAAAAAAAACAAGGTTTGATTCATAAATGAGTTTATTGAAACTTGTTAGAAAATTGGTCTTCCACAATGTAATCTAATCCAGTTTTCGTCTGGTAATCTAGTGAACATTGATCACTGAGTAACAGCATACTAGTTTCTCTAACAATCAAAAACTGCCATCTAGTGGCCAAATTATAGAACACAGTTTATAAAAAAAAACAGCTTTAATGCTCATCAGGCATTGACTCACTGTTTGTATTAATCTATAGTTTAAATTTAAATGATGTATATCACACATTGATACGAATGTGACATGGTCACCAGAGGTGTGCATTATGGTCAATAATGTCATGGCTGGACAAATGTCTTAAGGATGGGTACTACCCATTTTGTAATATATCATATCATATTTACATGAGGTCATTTAGCAGATGCTTTAATCCAAAGTGATTTACAAGTATGCCATCTGGGTTGGGGTCAGAAGTCAGGGTTGACCATACAGCCCCCCTGAAGCGATGAAGGTTAAGGGCCTTGCTCAAGGACCCATATTAGTAAGCTCAGAGGACCTGGGGTTTGAACCCACAGCTCATAGCTCAACACCGTAACCAAGGGGCTACCACACCCACTGAGATGAAGAGTTCAGTCTCACATGTGTCTCTTTTTTGAGTTTACCATCCAGCTTCCTTTACTACATTAAGGGCTTGAGAACAGTTTAAAGTACACTGTGTCTATATGACTGCAACATCAATGTCCACTCAAACAAACTCTTATCGTTTCTGAGCTGCTCAGGTTTTTTTTTTTTTTTTTTCTGAAGTTTTAAAGGTGAAATGGGTTGAGTTTTGTCTCGACCTGCGACGAGCAAAAAGCAATAACGTCATTAGATAAGCGTGAACGAATAGTATACACTTTGCAAGACCCTTTTTAATTCCAAAGGTACAAAACTTTTGCTGTAGTAACTTTCTGTATCTTTTTGTCTTAGCAATATATATGAAAAGATCAGTTCCTGGAGAGTATGTTGTTCTGATGCGTGAGATATGAGAGTTTCTGTACAGTGCACAGTACAGTGTGTGTGACGACAAACAAATCCTTTAAATGACTGTTGTATTTACTCTACATCCATTATCGTAAATGGAAACACAATTCTATCAGATGACAACCTTTTAGCTTCATTATGTCTTTGTCACCTCCATTATAGAACATGCTAGAACACAAATGCTTGACAATATAAGCCATTTATTGCCAGTGGCATTACTGTTACTGTTCTTTTATATTGCCTATAAGAGTCTTATTGTCCAACGTTCAGTGTTAAATTAATAAACCTATGCAGTGCAAAAGGGGTGTTTAAGGGGTGACGAAATGTCCCTTAAAATATTATGAAGAATCAACTGTGAGTGACCACTGTGCTTCAGCATGATTCATCCAAGACCTCTCTCTCCGTGTCCTTCTGTCGAATCGCCTGATGCATCTGACATTCTTCTCTCGATATGCACCTCATGGACATGGACTAATTTTAGGACTCTGACCTTCTGTTCAACAACCAAAGACAGCATCATACTGAAGCTGGAATCCCGACTGTTTGCAATATGAAATGGCTTCACTCCTGCTTAAGATGCTCTCCAGCACAAGACAACAGGACGCTAGGACACTGATCTGGGACTTTGCTTTGCCTTGATTTAACCATCGAACAAACCATGACTGGATCCTGCTGCTCTCCGGTTCTAAACCAGAGCAGATGATTCACTCGGTCTGCGCCCTATACCTCAGGAGAACCTGCTGTGACTGGTGTAGAAATCGTTTCGTCTCCGGAGGTCCAGGGTTGTACCACTGTTATTGATATTTTGTACTCCATACTATTAGAGTGCCAGATGCCAAACGTATACTAGTCCTAGTTACAATGCCATGTTCTGAAACTGTTCATATAGCTGTATAATCCGTTTCTACCCAGCAGGTCTGGGTCTTAAGTATGAATTGTCCACAGCATACAGTATATATTCATCTGCAAGAATGAATCCATTGAACCTGACATGAAGGAAATGAGCCAGACTTTCTTCCATTCGCAATATATATATATATATATATATATATATATATATATATATATATATATATATATATATATATATATATATATATATACAGGTAAAAGTGTCTATGGCCATGTTAGCACTGTAAATATTTATACATATATAAATATATTTAAATGAATACTGAAACCGCTGTACAGTTTATTATTCACATGGAACCAATGGATAATATATTTATTTTATGATTTTGTTCTATAACCAAAATGCAAACTGTATTCACATATATTCAAAGTATATTTAAAGAAATGATAATAAATATTCATGTAGCTCCTGGTAATCAGCATTAAGTTGATTTCTTCTTTTGTATTGGACAAACCAGCTCTGATTTATTCCTAACTGTAAACACTGAAGACGTCAAGTACGCGAAGTTGGTCAGTTGAAATTGCAATCCGTCACCAGACCCTCACCTGTCACTGCAAAGCGAATGAAAGGTGACACGATCATTGGTTTATTGTACAAAACACAGTTATGAATCAATAAGTGAATTAATACATGTGTGTGTTTTTTTGTGTTTCAAGCTGCTGGGTTCTCTCTCCTCACAGTTTGATTCCTGGATACGGCAGACATGTTCCATCAAGTTTGTATGTTCTCCACATGTCTGACTTGTCCTCCAAGATCTCCAGTTTTTTTTGGTGATATTAATATTGCTTAATTTTGTGTGTGTGTGTGTGTGTCTGCCCTGCAATAGAATTGGTGACCAGTCCGGACTATTTCTCTGTTCCTCACCAGGTTTAGACAATGAAAGTGCAGTAATGGAGCAAGTCTCTCCTCATAGACTACAAACATAGTAAAAAAAAACAGAGGGTGAAGAGTTGTGGCAGTACTAGTTTTGGTGTTGACCTAGTAAACAGTTACACTGTGTTTTATTTTTTTTTAGGAAGCTCACATGAAACAGTAAAAAAAAAAATACAGAGCTTTAACATTCACTATACAGAATGTTACAGCTTATATCGATAAGGCTATGGTTGTATTTACAAATCTGAACAGTAGATGGCAGCAAAGTACTGCAAGGGATCATAGTCCTGCTACACAGTCGGCATGTCAAAAAAGTTTTTCGGTTTCGTCGTGATGATGCCAGTTTAATAAACCTTAGCTGCCCTTGCGTTTTAAAATGGCATCTAAAATTGTTTTCGGGCTTCATTATTAACATATACAGTACAGTAGCAGTCAAAACAGGATTTTGGATTCGCCCGTTTTTGATCCACTTATTGTCCATGTCCTCAGTTGTACAATTCCAGAATGTAGTCCATCTGTTTGTGGACTACAGTACATACTGTGTACGTCCCCTTTACTCGGTTCTAATGGTCTGGACCCCAATAGTACCACCACAAAGCAGTAATTCAGCATCAGTGTTTCTGCAGAACTGACCGTAAACAATCCACCACCCAAATAATACCTGTTTTGTGATGGGTTCTGACCAATAAAGAACAGGGGATCGACAGGGACTAACAAAAACAAAAGAAACGGACTACAGTTTGTAATAATAAAATTACAAAGTCCATCTATATGCTAAGAAGAGGAAATAGATTATAGAGCAAGTAGGAGGCGTGTCTAAAAATTTAGTACTGTATGTACAGTTTGAAAATTACTAAAGTAAATTAAAATTACTAAAGTAAATAATTTACCTTTTTCTTAGGTTTCAATGATTGTGTGTCAATTAATTTGATTTTGACTAATATAATATGGCATCAAACTACTGTTAAAAACTGTGTCGTGCTTCCTGAGTTCTCAGAAACACCCGTGTGGATGCAAAACCTTAAATTACTGTCAAAAAAACAGTTGCATGTGAGGACGGTTGCATTGTCTGCTCTTATGAAAGTTGTGCCCTTGAGTGACACTCAATGCCCCCACGAGAAAGGCCTTTTTAATTTGAGAATATTTAACCAGTGATTAGCTCTTTGTGTTCAATTGAAAATGATTTTTACAGAGCTAGGAGGTTTCTGCTGGCTCATGATTTTTGACAGTGATTTGAGTGTCAAAAATAAACGACAACAATGGCTTTGCTCGCATGCAATCTTGTCAGTGATTTGTGGTACCCAATTTCTCAGAAACACCCTCTTAAGCGAGTGCATGGAACAAACTGCGTGTGCTAAATGCTCTCGCATGTGCAAAGCATCAAAACACTATCAAAAATTATGTGTGTGCAAAAGTTACAAGTTCTGGCACGCCAGAAATACTTTCTTCCTAATGAAAATTTGTGTGTGCTTAACTGATGTTAAGTGCACTTGCAATAAAAAGCTTTTCATGCAAGAGTATTAGGCAAGTTAATAGCTCTCTCAAGAATGATTTTAGCTCTTGCATATGTATTTCAAAATGCTTGGTTCGTACTACAGAAGAGCACAAATCAGTCGAATTATTGTTAAAAATCTGCAGCAATAATTTTGCCTTTGCATTTGAATAGAGGGGGGCGGTAGCTCAGTGGTCAGGGTGTTGGGCTATCAACCTAAAGGTTGGTGGTTCAAATCCCTGGTCCACTGAAGTTACCAATGTGGGTCCTTGCGCAAGACCCTTAACCCTCATTGTTCCAGGGCGTCTGCTAAATGTAAATCATAGTTTTTTGACACAAATTTTTGTCACTACAATAATTGCATTGAGATAATCCAAGCGTAGTGCTCTTGCATGTACAAAGTCTGAAAAAACTTCAAAAGCTGTATGAGAGAAAAGAGTTTTGCTCTCACAATAGAGAAAGGCTTTGTTAACACGATAGCACTACATGGTTTGTGCTTTTAGAACTCAGGTAGCAGCGATTAGCTATTTGCACTCACACAAGAAGGATTTTTGGGCCGCGGGGGGGGGGGTGTCCCCCATGCCCATCCAGGCGAGAAAGTTTCAGTCGCTGGGTACACCAGGACAGGGCGCCAATCTATCGCTGGGCACACACTCGCTCACGCAAACACACTCCACATGGGGCAATTTGGAGAACTCAATTGACTTGATCCATGTTTTTGGACTGTGGGAGGAAACCGGAGAACCCGGAGGAAACCCACGGGGAGAACATGGAAACTACACCCAGATAGGGATACAAACCGGGAATCCCTAGCGCTGCGAGGCGATCAGGATGTATTGTTTCTACATTTTCACAGATACACTCGTTGTTGTTCTTTTATATTAGTCGGACAGGTGGCTGGATAGATCTCCACCTGATAGAAAGTTATGAGGACTGAATGAGAAAGAAAGAGAGAGAGAGCACAGGAGAGAAAGAGAATGTTTTTTACTTTTGGCAAGTCAGTTGGACAGTGCAGATACATATGTAGGAATTCAGGATGAATTTCGTCCATTCCATCCATCCATTATCTTTCGCTTTATCCAATATTAGGGTCGTGGGGGGGTATCCCATGCCCAACCAGGGGAGAACGTTTCAGGCGCTGGGCAGATACACCCAGGACAGGGCGCCAATCTATCAATGGGCACACACACACTCACTCACACACACACACTCTATATGGGGCAATTTGGAGAAAGGAAACCCATGGGGAGAACATGGAAACCTTTATATTAGTCGGACAGGTGGCTGGATAGATCTCTACCTGACAGAAAGTTATGAGGACTGAATGAGAGAGAGAGAGAGAGAGAGAGAGAGAGAGAGAGAGAGAGAGAGAGAGAGAGAGAGAGAATGAATGTTTTTTACTTGTGCATTTTGGCAAGTCAGTTGGACCGTGCAGATACATATGTAGGAATTCAGGATGAATTTGTTCTACGTTTTCACAGATACACTCTTTGATGTTGCTTTATATGAGTCGGACAGGTGAATGTGGATTAATGATGTTTTCATAACGTTTTGTTTGAAATGTTCAGACAGTAACTCAGCGCAGTGGACAGAGCATCTTCACTCTGCTACCTGTGAAGAAACGCTATCCAGAGGAATCGTGACGCTGAGGAAACCAACGCGTCGCTTTCTTTTTTTCCCTCCCTTCAGCATCTTGTCTCTGCAGCGAGAGGAACCCGAGCTCAACCTCCCGACGCGGTTCAAATCCCGGCGGCTTTGGACCGCCCGCCGCGGCTCGAATCCCGGCGTGAGTGAACTGGAAAGGAGCCGAAAAAGCTGGAAAAAAGAAAGGTACGGACGCAAGCGCGGAACGCAACTTTAACCCAGTTCCGTCGCCTATTTAATTTTGTTTATTAGTTTATTTTAACACAGTGAACGCATTCCGAGATTTAATGGCGCAGAAAGGCGACGGGGGGCAACGCCGCGTGACCTGAGAGCCGGCGGCGGGAAGCGCGCGCCGCTGGAGAGCGAGGAGCCGCGTGCCAAACTGCGGCTCCGGGCGAAAACGAACAAATATGAGAAAAAAGACAGAAACAAATTCACGCCTCATGTTCGGACTATAGGTTTAAAACGAGTTTAAAACACGTCTTTAGGATGCCACTTCACATGTGGTGTACTATGTGTGCACTGCGTTGTATGGCGCAGAACTTGTTGGTATTTACGCAGCTCTTCACTGTGGGGGAACATTTTTGAGTTTCTTCTGTCAACGACTTCGAGTGTCCCGAGTCCTAAAGTGACCAAGAAAAGGTTTTTATTATTATTATTATTATTATTATTATTATTATTATTATTATTATTATTATTATTATTATTATTATTATTATCATTAAAACCAGTTACAACATATCATCACAATTGTTACGTCATGTACTTGAGGTACGTTGTTATGAGTTCTGAGACCTCAAAATGGTGGACTAAATCTTATATAAATTTTTGCTGAAGCAGAATTTACTTACCTCTTATTTTGTGTGCCTTTGCTGTATTTTAAATCATCGCTGCGCTAAATGTAAATCATGCCTCTCCACTGGACAAAAATTTGTTTTAAAAATGTCCTGCCTGTTTTCTTGTTGTTGTTTGGAAACTCCATGGAATGAAAAGCCAACACTAAACCCTAGAGCATGATCATGATCAGCATGCCCTAGGAACGCAGAACTGACTCGGAACCAAAGGATGGTGCGCTGAGTGCTAGGGTCGATTCATCCATTCAAAGACTCCTGGGGCTACAACGAGGAACGCTTGCTTTTTTTCTTTCACAAACCTTTTATTTACCTCCCCCCACTGAGTTAATCATGTGGGGGGTGGAATAAGTATAAGGGTTCGCTTTCCCTTCGGTGACTCGGTGATGGAGTCGAACCCAGACAGCCCAAGCAGGGCTGTGGAGTACCTCTTGGAGCTCAACAACATCATTGAGAACCAGGCCAAGCTTTTGGAGACGCAACGACGACGCATCGAGGAGCTCGAGACTCAGCTCAATCGAGTCAACCAGGAGAACAAGGACCTAAAGTTGGACAGAGACCCCGGTGATGGCACCGCGGTGGTTCATAACCACAGTCACGAACAGAACTCTAAGTCTAGTGGGCCTTCATCGTTGACGAACCACAATGCTAGCAGTGTCCAGCATAACAGCAGCGGTACCGTACCATCGTCCACAGTCCCCGGGCCTGCACGTCGGACCCACACAAAGCTGAGTCGAGGACTTTCCTGTGGTTCAGCGCCTGTGGAGAAGGAAAGAGGGAGGCTTGAGAGGAATGACAGCAATGGACCTAATAACGCTTCCACTTTACGGAGACAGTAAGTGACTCTCTTATTGACTGTTTTATTGAGTAGTTGTTTTGTGGAGACCTTAAATTGAACATTCGATTAACCTGCTGCAACTGGAACGTCTCAGCAGGACAAGTGGATGAATTTGAGACAAAGTGCTTTAACGAATTATTTTAACTAATGCAAATGGCATTTACTTTTACAGTCTTTTGCAGAAGCCTTTATCCTGAAGAATTCACAGAATATGAGACCCGATTGAAGCAAACAGGGGATAAGTTGCCGGTTTAAATAATGCTTTGATTTCCGTTTATACAGTTTTGTCCTCCATATGTGAAAGTGTGGGAGGATATATGGATGCTGTTTCGGCAATCCAACTTTTCTGTTAAATCGGTGCATTCAGTACTCAGACCTTTATATTCAGTCACTGTGTAGGTTGTTCAGTGACTGTCATGGTTTTTGCGTGAGCGTACGAAGCATAGCGCAAGAGAGGATCTGCATTGAACGCGTGGGAGTGCTATTATACGACTGCCAGGTTGCTTTATGGCATCGTGATGCATTTGTTTGTATTTAATAGTTCAGAGCAGATAGATAGATTCCTCAGGGATGGAGGATGCATTTCGTGGGATCCAAATATGTATTTCCTCGAATTCGTCGCTGTATTTACCTTAATTCATGTAATGATGGGTCGACAGGTTAACACCTGTAAGTTTACTGTAAACCGAGCGGTGTAGACTCTAAAAGAAACTTCCTTTTAGACTCTTATCAGATCTGATATTGTTCATAAAAACATCATGTGCTTCATCATGTTTGGACTAAGACACACTACAATGGAGGTAGTTTCTAGAGCGTCTGAGCCCCAGCATGTATCATCCTCCCTGCCACAGTGAGCGGCCCTCTCAAACCAGCTCATATAATTATGTTTGCTCGCTTATTGCAACCAGCTGCAGCTCAGCCCCATGGCTTCCGCTTAGGATTCTCTCAAGACCCGCTTGCTTTACTCATTACTCAGTTCTGGCTGTCCAGATTAACAGCAATCAAAATGATGTCAGCACTAAAAATCTTTACATAAGTACCAGTCAATGGTTTGGACACGCCCCTTCTTGCTCCGTTGTCTATTTCCTCTACTTGCCATATAGATGGACTTTACAATTACAGACTGTGGTCCATCTGTTTTCTGGTTGTATTTTTTGTTAGTCCCCTGTTGGTTTTCTGTTCTCTATTGGTCAGGATTATCACAGAACCGGTATAATTTGGGTGGTGGATTGATTATTGTCAGTTCTGCACACTGCTGGGATACCCCAGCACCCTAAACACTGAGCTAAACACTCCCTATGATCAACTTAAAACATAACATTGGCTTTGTTTGCAGATATTTTTACCCAAAGTGACATACAAGTGTCCCATTTTAATGGTAGGGTCAGAGTACAGGGTCAGTTATACAGCCTGGAGCAATGAGGGTTAAGAGCTTTGCTCAGTGGCCATATTCATTACTTTAGTAGATTTGAATGTCAGATTGATGATCCCACCCTCGAACCACTGAGCTACCACGTCCATGACATTTTATACAAATTGCACAAGAATTAGATTCATATTGGGTACAGAGCTGCCAGCGCTGTACGTCTGCGGGTAATAAAACAATACTGATTGGAAAAAAAATCGAATCAACTGACATAAGAAACCTTATTTAAAAATAGGTCCCCTTTCTGGCGCATGCTGACAGCTGGCTAATGAGCTGATTTAGACGCCAATAATCGAAATTATAAATCAATGAATACACACTGAATATCCACTAAACACTGGGATGCGCTCAAACACTCAAGTGAATATTTCGGAGACTACACAGCAGTATGTACCGTTTATTATTTCTTCACAGTAAGTGTTGGAACATCATTAATATTCATTCACGCCTTTAATGTGTGTACTTCATGTTATAAACGCGAGTGTTCTCCCCTCCTCTACTCTCTTCAACTCCCACAGGGGCAGTTAGTCATTAGTAAGAAACGCATAACAAATATTTCAGTAGGTGTTAAAAAGGATGAAGCCTGTTTGCTACTAGAATCACCATTATTTTTTCGTGTTTTGATCGTGTTTGATGTAATCCATTAGGTTTGGGTTATATATTGTGAGAAGACTATATGTACAGTACCCGTCAAACGTTTGGACACAACAACCCCCTTCTTGCTCCATGGTTTATCTCCTCCACTTACCTTATAGAAGAACTTTGTAGTTTAAATTACAAACTGCAGTCCATCTGTTTTCTTGGGTTTGTTTGTCCTCTGTTGGTTCTGGGCTGTTTTGGTAGCAGAAGGTGGATCAATACAATATCAGGAAGGTGGTTGGTGTATGGTGTATGTGTGTTATGAGGTGTAATCTGAAATTTCTGTTGAGATTCAGACAACATGCTCTCCATGTTTAATTCTGTTTCTCTGGTAATGACCGATCTATCACTGGGGGGAGTCATTGATGGTGTAACCTGGTGGTTCAGTATATTCAGGTCAGCTGACCCCTTTCTTTGGGCTCATAATGTTGCTGAACCCAGACCATCCAGATGGTGGTGACCTTAGATTTTGGCCAGACAGTGTATTATAGTTGGAATTAGTTCCAAAATTTCCGCAACCTGTAAATCAATCAAGCTGCCATGTCACATACAGGCTTCTACAAATGCATTTTCATTTGTAACTGTCTAATCTAGTCCAATGCAATTTAGTTCACTTTATCTTTTTTGTCTTTCTCTCTTCATGCCTTTTCTCCGTACCTGAATCTGTCTTTGTCTCTTCTCTCCTCCTGTATGTTCATCCCGATTTTTTCACTGACGCTGCACTGATAACAGATGGAGAATCATCTGCGTCCCACTGTTCTTCTTTTAGAGTGATGCATTTCGGGGAAAAAATATATGTTCCTCTGCAGTCCTCTCCAGATTGGATTTACTTCGTCACCTTTATCTGATTGGCTTGCTCTTAAGATAAACCATTGCTTTTTTGCTGTTCTTTCTGCTGTTTTTATATTTTGGCATTTCAATTTTAGAAAGGAGGCGGCACGGTGGCTTAGTGGTTAGCACGTTCGCCTCTCAGCGCTAGGGATTCCCGGTTCGAATCCCCATCTGGGTGGAGTTTCCATGTTCTCCCCGTGTCTGCGTGGGTTTCCTCCGGGTTCTCCGGTTTCCTCCCACAGTCCAAAAACATGGATCAAGTTAATTGAATTTTCCAAAAATTGCCCCCTATAGAATGTGTATGAGTGAGTGAGTGTGTGCCCAGCGATGGATTGGCGCCCTGTCCTGGGTCTATCTGCCCACCGCCCGAGACGTTCTCCCCTGGATGGGCATGGGGAACCCCACCGCGACCCTAATAGAGGAGATAATGAATGAATGAATTTTAGAAAGGGGATTTTTTTTTTTGCTCCTCTCCTTTTAAGTTGTGATAGAACGGCTATTCATTCATTCATTCATTCATTCATTCAGTCATTATCTCCTGCTTTATCCTCTATTAGGGTCACGGTGGGGTTCCCCATGCCCATCCAGGGGAGAACGTCTCGGGCGCTGGGCAGATAGACCCAGGACAGGGTGCCAATCCATCGCTGGGCAAGAACTGCTATTGCTTATTTTAAATTATATATGTTATAAATGTTGTGGGTTTTACGTATTAGCATACATATTAAACACGTTATATACTAGCTATATAATAGTGCATACAGTAGTACCTATCAAATATACGGTGGCTTAGTGGTTAGCACGTTCGCCTCTCAGCACTAGGGATTCCCGGTTCGAATCCCCATCTGGGTGGAGTTTCCATGTTCTCTCCGTGTCCGCGTGGGTTTCCTCCGGGTTCTCCGGTTTCCTCCCACAGTCCAAAAACATAGATCTAGTCAATTGAGTTCTTCAAATTGCCCCATATATTGTGTGTGTGCGTGTCTGTGTGAGTGTGTGCCCAGCGATAGATTGGCGCCCTGTCCTGGGTGTGTCTGCCCAGCGCCCGAAACGTTCTCCCCTGGATGGGCATGGGGAACCCCCCCGCGACCCTAATATAGGATAAAGCGGAAGATAATGAATATATATATATATATATATAATTCAAAGTGACATATATATATATATATATATATATATATATATATATATATATATATATATATATATATAATTCAAAGTGACTTAGTAAAAAGCAGGAGTGTGGGAGTTTTTAACTGTTTAGTAGCCTGATGGCTTGCGGGTAAAAACTGTTTAAACAGAACCCTGTTCTCTGAATAATAACATAATAGCATAATAAAGGATATTCCTGCATACATGGAATGTAACTCTTTTGCCTCATACGTTGAGATAAGGCTTAAGACGTTTATGTTTATGTAACTGAGACCGAATGATCTGCATGCTTTAAACATAGCATTAGCTCATTGGGCCTGAACTCACACTGTGAGGCATGGCTGATTTCCTTTGTAGTTTTACCTGCAGTTCAGAAACACCCTGAGAGCTTGAGGCTGGGAGTGTTTAATTAGTGAGACCTGGCATTAATTATAGTAGCACAGGGGGGTTAATCACAATTCTGCTGTCTCTGCTACATTACATTATATAGCCAGTTTTGACCTCTAAAGAGGGGGAAGGGAGGGTTGCTCGTAAGAACAAATGTAATAAATATGATCACACATAACAAACTACCAAAGGTTAATAACTAGGTCTAGGACAGGGATGCCAGACATGGCAGATGGCAAAGCCAGTGCAGGTAGGATACATGCCATTAAAAAAATAGATGTTAGATCATGGGGTGGCTTAGTGGTTAGCTTGTTCGCTGGGGATCCAGGTTCGAATCCCAGTCTGGTTAAAGTTTCCCTGTTGTCCTTGTGTCTGCATGGATTCATAGTAAATTGCTGCTTTAAATCACTCCTATATAGTGTGTGTGTGTCTCTCTATGAGTGTGTGTCCAGCGTCCTGTCCTGTGTGTATCTGCCCAGTGCTCTAAACATTTCTCTTATCTAAAGACCTAAACATTTATCTGCTGGATGGGCATGAGGAAGTTTAGGATTAAGGGAAATATATTGAAATTAAGGGTGGCATGGTGGTGTAGTGGTTAGCACGTCTGCCTTGCAGCACTGGGGATCCAGGTTCGAATCCCGATCTGGGTGGACATTTATTGGGTGTTTGTCCTAAGAGTTTTCACCATTACTGTAATCTGTACTAGTGATCAAAGCAAATGATAAAGCAGAATAGACACTATTCATTATGGGTAACAATTATTTTAGCTCCTGCACCATGTGGGGTTTTCATTGTCAGCGCAGCAACTACAGACTAGCATGTACTAATTTGTGACTGTTCTATTTTTAACTTTGTCCCTGCTCCTTCCTCCTACTCATTGCTATTAAGTTTGCACGATGCAGTCAGATTTTCACTGTAGCAGAAAAAAACACCCAGATTTTTACTCTTATATACAGCATTATATTCATCCATTATCTTCCACTTTATCCTCTATTAGGGTCGCGGGGGGTTCCCCATGCCCATCCTGGGGAGAATGTTTCGGGCGCTGGGCAGATACACCCTGTACAGGGCGCCAATCTATCGCTGGGCACACACTCACTTACACAAACACACTATATGGGGCAATTTGGAGAACTCAATTGACTTGATCCATATTTTTGGACTGTGGGAGGAAACCGGAGAACCCGGAGGAAATCCACGCAGACACGGGGAGAACATGGAAACTCCAACCAGATGGGGATTCGAACTGGGAATCCCTAGCGCTGAGAGGAGAACATGCTAACCACTAAGCCACATGCCGCCCCACAGCATTATATGTGTAACTAAAATCTAAAAGTAACTAATATTTGTTTTATGTTTTCATCATAAGTATCAGATCTTATGGTCTTCTGCTTAATTCACACTATGATTGCAGGTAGGGATAGTTGTTCGCACGTCTGCCTCTCAGCGCTCGGGATCAAGGTTTGAATCCAATCTTGGTGGAGGTTCCGTGTTCTCCCCGTGTTTTCGTTTGGTTTCCTTCAGGTTCTCCTGTTTCTTCCCACAGTCCAAAAACATGTATTCAAGGTAAATTGGCAGCAAAAAATTAATCCTCCGTAAGCAAAGATCAGAACAGACAGAAAGCTAGTGAACGTTTAGAATAGCTGCTTTGTACAATTGTGCCAAATAGAAAACTACAACACTGATGCTGTTATTAAAAGAAAAATAGACTTTTGTGAGAGGGTGAGGGGGATCCATTATTAGAACACACGTTCAGTGAGTGCATATCAGTGAGGTGCTAATGTACAGTAATTATAGGTCCTTAACCCTAAATGGCTTGGATTGTACTCGTGTCTTCAGTGTAAGTAGCTCTGAATGAGTGTGGCTGCTAAATGCTTTTAATGTAAGTACATGTTCACGTCAAAGCTGCAGCAGGTTGGTGTAGAAAATGGTGGGCAACACTTTGATTTACCTTTGCATAATATCTCACACATTCTCACATTCTCAATGCTTACTTTTACCTTACACTGTATCATACATCCACCTTCATGTTTGTTTTTGCCAAATCTATAAAAGTGGGCAGCAAAGTGGCTTAATGGTTAGCATTTTCTCCTCTCAGCGCTAGGGATTCCCGGTTCGAATCAATTGAGTTCACCAAATTGCCCCATATAGAGTGTGTGTGTGTGAGTGAGTGTGTGCCCTGCAATAGGTTGGCGCCCTGTCCTGGGTGTATCTGCCCAGCGCCAGAAACGTTCTCCCCTGGAAGAGCATGGGGAACCCCCCCCCATCCCCCCCCCGCAACCCTAAAGCGGAAGATAATGGATGGATGGATCTATGAAAGTGGGTGGCA
Source organism: Corydoras maculifer (assembly GCA_019802435.1). Lineage (NCBI taxonomy): Eukaryota > Metazoa > Chordata > Actinopteri > Siluriformes > Callichthyidae > Corydoras > Corydoras maculifer. The sequence continues at coordinate 2,792,723 of JAFMOD010000092.1, forward strand.
CGGTGGCTTAGTGGTTAGCATGTTCTCCTCTCAGTGCTAGGGATTCCCGGTTCGAATCCCAATCTGGGTGGAGTTTCCATGTTCTTACCGTGTCTGCGTGTGTTTCCTCCGGGTTCTCTGGTTTACTCCCACAGTCCAAAAACATGGATCATGGATCAAGGTTAATTGAATTCTACATGACACTGTATAAATACCACATACACAACATGAGCATTCTTCTCTGGACAGGCATATGAAAAGCCTCACCCCCTGCCATCTTAGTCTCAAGTTTAGGATTAAGCGGAACATGAAGAGATATGAAACATTTCAAACTATTTTTACCCTCTTGGTTTTCTGTCACGTGTGGTTGAGTCCGGTAATGCACACATAGACCACCGTCCTGTGACAGAACCATTTAAAAAGTCTTCATTTAGTGTCCAAATAGCAAACTTTCTCTTTTTCTTGAACAATAAATAATATATTGCAACAATAAAATATTTTTTTTATTTGATTCCAACAAGAAATGTTGTCTGGCTAAAACGGCACAGTGAGAGCTGAGTGTTCTGAGAAAGCAGATCTGCTCAGAAAGTATTAACATCAGGCCTCGGGTTAAACTGCACTCTCATGTACATTTATTTGTTCATTATGTCTGTCATTCAGTGAAGCCAGCTCTTACTTCACTCAGTGTTGGATCAGATCAGTTTAATACATTCACTTACCCTTCGTTGCTGGAAGGGTCTCATTGGAATTTTTTTTAATGATTTAATCTCATATCAGCTTCATTCTCCTTGAACTGAGTTGATATTTGATTTCATAGCTTGTGTTGTTGGTGGCTTAATAAAAAAAGTGTTTTATTAATAAGTCATTAGTAAAAATATATGGTGCAATGGCATTTGCGTGATGTCTTCATCGTTGTATTGCTTTTCCCATTAAGGGGGTGCCACAGCAGATTAAAGTTCTTCTCAACCGTCCTTTGTCCTTTTGTAGCTTTTTGCTCCTTTTGAGTATTTATGTTGGGTACCTTTCTGAGGTCATTATCAGTGCTGGAACATGTTAGTAAGAGGAGCGTGTCACCTGAGGTATGCTGTTAGTTGTAGAGGTCACGTATTGCACACATGCGGTGTGTGGTGTGTAGGATGTGCACATTGCACATTCTCCGGTTTCCTCCCACAGTCTGAAAACCATAGTTTTAAGGTGAATTGTCTGCTCTTAATTGCACCTATCTAAATTGCCTCTCTATAGTATGTGTGTTTGTGTGAGTAAGTTGCCAGCGATAAATTAGCACACTGTCCTGGGTGTATCTGCCCAACACCTGAAATGTTCTGGGCAGGAGAGTCCCTCTCCTGGGACTAGGGCTGCAACAACAAATCGATAAAATCGATAAAAATCGATTATGAAAAGTGTCAATAACGAATTTCATTATTGATTCGTTGGGTCGCAGGATTTCGACATTACTCGCAATGTCATATCCACATTGTTTAAAGTGTTTAAATGTGCTTTATAAATACATACAACTTTTACACAATGGTAGTAATTAATGATCAAGCTTCATGTTTTGTGGAGCTTGCACTCTAAGGGAGTGACAGGGATTAGGTAACATCTTACAGCTACACCAATTTGTGTAATTTAGTATTTTCTTTCACACGATGCTACTTATTGTGCCAGTGTGTATAACTACTGACTTGTTTTGTTCTCATTTGTAAGTTGCTTTGGATAAAAGCGTCTGCTAAATGTAAATGTAAAGACATGGAAATTTTTTTTAACTTATCCGATTCATCGATTAATCGAAAAAAAGTATCGACCAATCAATCGATTATCAAAATAATCGTTAGTTGCAGCCCTCTACCTGGGACTAAGTGGAAGTAGGGGATTAAGTGGAAGATAATGAGGTGTGGTTTTCTGTCTCATGTTGATGCCATAATTAATGTTAATCTATGTGCACTTCTCCATGTTCACTGCAAATCTGAACATACTAGCCATTCTCCACCCACCTACGAGTTATCAAAACAAAAGTTTGGCGCTGAAACCATGACAAGCTGACCTGTGGCTGTAATCATCTTTGTTTACTTTGTTCACTTCTGATAAACTGAAAGCATCAGTGCGTTCATCACCGGTCTCCATTGAAAGTCTAGAAAACTGTTTTGAAATATTTTCCACTCTGCGAACTGGAGTGTGGTGTGAATAATGCTGTTGCTGTGGAAACAGAAGATTTCCCTCTAGCAGTTTGGAGGGTTCGAGGCACCTAGCCTACCCCCACTTCCCACCCACAGACACTTATCTGTGTGTGTGTATGTTTGTGTGCCTGTGTGTGTGCCTGTGTGTTTTATAGAGCGTCGTCGTCCTCCTCACCTCTCAGCGTTCTGAGATGGATTACTCATTCATGTCTTTCAAAAATCTGTTGCATAATGACAGCATCGGGTTCTCTGTGGTCTCGTTCAATAAGTCACTTGGTATCAGAACAGAACCGTGGCGTTAATCTCCATCCAGGTTTTAATCTGTCGGATGTCAGTGACACATTTGCTTGTGGTCAGGCTTTAGAGCCGACCAGCTAGTTTAGTCCTTTTGTCAAAAAACGGCTGAATATTAAAAAAGCGCCCACAGTGGACTGAAAACAGCCACATGAGATGAGATGAGATGAGATGAGATGTGGTAAAGTGGTGAGAAAGGAAAACAGCAGCAAACATCCACAATAAAAACCATACAGGTTTAAGAACATCACTAAAGACTGAGTGCTAAATTCCAAATGCCTCAGCGTTTATTCCTTAATAGTGATTCCTAAACATCTTATAGGCTGAGCCCCATTATGAGCCGTGACATAAACACACTGACACTGTCAGGGTACAAGAGTAAGTCATATCTACACCATTTGTATCCCTGATGAGCTAATTAATGGACCTTAAGGTAACTGTATTTTTGTTAAAAAGGTTTGAATTTTGATATCTTTACATTTGGCAGATGGTGCAGATAGGTGGCGCAGTGGTTAGCATGTTCAACTCTCAGCACTGCCCAGCGATGGATTGGCGCCCTGTCCTGGGTCTATCTGCCCAGCGCCCGAGACGTTCTCCCCTGGATGGGCATGGGGAACCCCACCGCGACCCTAATAGAGGATAAAGCGGGAGATAATGAATGAATGAATGAATGAACTCTCAGCACTGGGGTTCAGTTCTCGATCTGGGTGGAGTCTCCATGTTCTCTCTGTGTCTGTGTGGGTTTTCTGTGCTTATATATAGTTGCTTATCTGTATGAATGAGTGTGTGCCCAGCACCCTGCCCTGGGTGTATCTGCCCGCTGCCCCGAGATGTTTTTTCCTGGATGGGCACCCCCCCACAACACTAGTCCATAGTAGGATTAAACGGAAGAAAATCTTTCCCATTTCCATCTGTTTAGCAGAATCCAAAACCTGACAACACTTACATTGATAAATGATAAAAACAATGACAAGCTGCATCTCCGTCAGACACTAAACAACCAAAGTGTAATATAATTGCTTTCAGCCTGAATAGAACCAGGATGATAAATTGTGCAGATACGGAGACTGTTGTGTTTTTTGATCTGACTTGCTTTTCTGGAATATGTACGTTTTAATAAGACATTAGTGGATATCTCTCTCTCTCTTTCTCTCTCCGGGCCTCTTTACTACACATCTCTATTGCTCGTGGTGGAGATTCGTTGCCGAGGGAACTGTGAGAGCTCAGTGGGCGAAAGACAGTAGAAAGAACCAAAGAAGCAAGGGTGGGAGGAGAACGAGAGAGAGAACTGAGTAAAGTGAGAGAAGGATGAGAGGGATGAAAAGAGGGGTTAAGGAGATTTTTTACAGGTTACTTACTGAGTATTATTGATCACCTGCTCTCCTTTTATTCCATCATGTGACTCAGCTCTCGCAAGGTGCTCAGCATTGCTGTGCATTTTCACAGAGGTTCACCTCTCACGCTGGGGTTTAAATCCCAGTCTTTGTGGAGTTTCCACGTCCTCCATGTGTGCGTTTCTTCCGGGTTTCCGGTTTGTCTGTGTGAGTTAGTCTGTGCCCAGCGATGTATTGGAACCCTGCCCTAGGTGTATCTGCCTAGTGCATGAAACGTTCTCCCCTGGACCACCCCCCGACCCTAATAAGATGAGATGCGAGATATTATTCCACATGTATTTATAACAGATTACATCGTAGCCCAACACCATTTTGCAAGAAAGCTATTTAAAGGACTTTTATTCTCCCGAATAAACTTCATTGTCTGTCAGAAGGCCAGTGCAAACTTTCAAGGTTATCTGCGTGGGAGTGTTTCGGGAGGATGCTTGGCTATAAATCCTTCAATTTGCCTTTAGTTATGACCTTAAAATCCATCAAGGCGCGTTTTATTAGCTGCTCCTCAGTTTTCTTTTACTTGATTTTGATTATTATATAAAATTCATATAAAAGCTTCTTTTTAATATTAAACCACTTGCTTGTTTTGATTCCAATAACATTTTACCACCTGACTCTGAGTCTACTTCAGCGCTATACAGTATAAGTTACCACCTTGGCAGACGTTCCTCTAACACATTTCTCTCCGAGCTGTGACGTACTAAAGAAAGATAAGTGGTGGAACAGAATGCACCGTGTTACATCAGCTGAGCTCGACTGTGACAAGTTACATAATGAGGAAATTAACATTTCCCTTCAATTATTCGAAAATGCTTTTTAAAAATAATATGTGTATTATTGTACTAGTTGTTACATTTTAAATAGAAAGCAAACACCTATAACATTTCACTACAGTACATACGGTGTTTGTCCCCTTTACTCTGTTCTAATGGTCAGGACCAGCTTTTAGCTTTACTTTCTTCTGGTGTTTGTTTTTCCCACAGTTTAAGTGGTTTCTTTTTTAATACAAAGCATTTTGCTTGGATTCAAGCTGTCCTTCTTTCTCCCTCCTGTGGTACTGCATGCTTTTATTCTCTCCTCTTATTACTTTTTACCCTTTAGCTTTTTTCTTTCTCTCATTCCTTCCCTGAGATACAGCTGCGCCCACTTACAGGCACCACTCTGCGGACAGTTCATCGTACTGTGATGGAAATCAGATTTCACCTTTGTGCATCCTCATTGTGTTTCTCTATCCCAATCTCTCTTTTGCGTTGTTTATTCCTCACTCTACCTGCCCTTGGTCCCGCCAATATGAAGCGTCTCTTTGCTTTCCCCTCTCGCTGTGGCTCGTACCCTTTCTGAACTCCCACTCTCCGCGTGGAGTCCCTCAGCCATCTCTTTAATCTTCCCTCATAACATGCGGATATCCATCTCGAGCGCAAACCCTCGCTGTGGGTGTCCTCCATACCTCATGTCGTGTATTTTTTTTACACATTAATACTGTTTCTAACCCTCCAGCCCACCAGAGGAGAGGAGCAGGTGGGAGGCAGGAGAGGTGGAAGGATGTGCACAGGTTGTGGATGAATGAAGGGTTTTATATATATAGCCAATGAGAATGATAACAATTAATTACAGATGAGATAAATGAGAATTCAGCTCTGTGGGTTGATTATACGTGTGTGGAAAAAATTGTGTGTCTGTCAGTCTGTGTGTTCTTTCAGTGCTTTAAACGAAATGCGACTGCATTGTTGAGGTAATTAAGCATGGTGGGGGGAAAGCCTGCTCTGTTAGCATTGTTATGTAACCATCTGCATTCAAGAGCTCCTGCCTGCGGACTTTACTTTAGCTACATTTGTTGTCGCTGTTTCATATTGGAAAATGTACAAATTATGTAATTTGTCGATTTAGTTTGAAATTTATTGAAATACAGTACAAAAGTTTAGACACGCCTCCTTATTGTTCCATTGTCTCTTTTCTCCACTTACCATATAAATGGAATATATATAGTTTTACAGTTATGGACTGTACATCCTTTTTTTGTTAGTCCTGTTAGGTCTCTGTTAGTTATCTGTTGGTCAGAACTGGGAGATGTGTAAACTCCACCCAGATTGGATGTGTCTGTCTGTGTGTCCCTGTGTGAGTGTGTGCCCAGTGATGGATTGGCGGCCTGTTCTGGGTGTATCTGCCCAGTGCCCGAAGTGTCCCTAGTATGGGATTAAGTGGAGGATAATGAGATGACATAACTGATCAGTGATCATATTTTAAAACTTAGTACAGGTGTTTCATGACATTATTATCAGTAAAACCCTGAGACGATGCGTCATAGGTCAGACTTACATCATCCTCATTAATAATTCTAAAATAAGACTTCTAATTGTGGTTGGCAGAGTGAAAGGATTGGGATTAATGTGCATGACAGCAGCTGGTCTTGCTAAGTAGTCCAGGGCGTATAGTTGCTAATATGAATCAAAGCCCATTCACAATGTTAAAATGCTAGCACATTACAGACGGAGTGAGTCACACACTCTGAGAGCAGGACATGGTTGCCTTTGAAAGACACTTTCGGGGGTCGGGGGAAGTGCTGAACCGTGAACCTACCACATTGTTGTTCACTTGCAGAAGGTTGTCGCTTCTCTGTGTCTTTGTTTGATAAGAACAGTTCATTATTTTAGAAGTACCTTATTTTTAAGGTATGAGAGGGCGTCCATTCATTCATTCATTCATTCATTCATTATCTTCCGCTTTATCCTGTATTAGGGTCGCAGGGGGGTTTCCCATGCCCATCCAGGGGAGAACGTTTCAGGCGCTGGGCAGATAGACCCAGGACAGGGGGCCAATCTATCGCTGGGCACACACTCACTTACACATAAACACTCTATATGGGGCAATTTGGAGAACTCAATTGACTTGATCCATGAGATCAAGTCAAGAGGCGAACATGCTAACCACTAAGCCACCGTGCGAGGACATGCATTATTGTGAATAAATCATGGGAATGTGTTGTTAGGGCCGATGTGGAGTACAGTTACACCTCTTTTCTTTGATTTATTCACAATAATGCACAACCTTGAGTGGCTTATGTGATGAAATTACTCATTTCCTCATCAAATTATGATGTATGATCATATATGTATATTGCCATTCTGTTTTTTAAGAGTCATGCTATGGGATCAAGCACTGTGCATGGTATGTAGGATGAGCATGTGTCCTGTATTCATATTGTATTTCATATTGGTTTTATTATGTTGGTGAGCTTTTCAAACTAGTATATGTCTCTGGTTCTGTCTCATGTGGTTGGAGCTGGTAAATAAAGAATAGACTGAGGGGCATGCTGCACCACTGTCAGGGCATTATAGCACAGACAGACAGGCTTTTATGTTCTGCATGACGGAGTTCGCAATGTAACCTCATGTTGTCAATAAGCGCTATCAAATGCTATCTGATCTGGCAGCTGAGCTCCCTGGATTTTCACACACTATGGTACAACTTCAGAAACTTAGTCTGGACTGATTTGATGCTCCGGTTGGAATTCAGCTTTGACAGGATGAATCCATAGACTCAACCCACGTTGTATCGATAGTCCTGGTTCCTTTTATTCAAATCTCATTTGAATTTTGTATCCATCCATTATCCTTTGCTGAATCCTATACCATAGTATGTTGTTGGGGTGCTAATAAAAAATAGAAGGAAATAAATAAATATTGAATGGAAGATGATGGATGGATGGATGGTGACCTGCAGAATGCTTTTCATCTTTCTTTATAGTCACTGCACTGAACTCCTCATTAAAATGTACAATCATTTATCTAACATTCTGTATATGACTGTATTTCTGTTTTATTTTCAATCAAATTGTCTCAGGTCTGTTTTTGCTCACATCTTGTTTTCTGTGCCTTGTTCCACATTGTCCTTTCCACTTACCACCTGTCAGACCACACTCATTTTACAGCCTCTCCATCCTCACCCATCCACCCTCAGCCCCCTTTCTAAAAAACCAGCTGCCCACTCATAGCTTTACTCATCGCTTCTGCTGCCCCCCAAGGCGAACTAGGCCTCCTACTTTACTCCTAACCACTGATTTAAGGTAATGATTGTTTACTTTTACTATCTCTCTCTGTCAGTTTTACTCTGTGCAGATGTAGTTCTACAATTTGTTCTACAATCCATCTTTTTGTGGACTACAGTATATTCTAATGGTCAGGACAGGACACAGAGCAGGTATTACTTGGTTGGTGCATTATTCCTATCCCAGCAGTGTCACTGAGGTGTTTAGATGAAACTACAGCAGCACTGCTGCATTAATTTTAATTCATTCTGCTATAGAAACACACCATATTGGAGCTTCTTAGCTGTACTATACTGTAAAAACAAAATGCCAGCGGCTGAGTCGTAAAACTTAATATTCTCCCCAAAATAGACAAAAACTGTATCATGGGAGTAAAAAATGCAAGTGGTAAGAGTCAAAATGATGGATGCCAGCACCCTATTCTCCCTATTATGCTTTTAAATAAAGCACCTAACAGTTCAGCATTCTCTCTCTCTCTTTCTCTCTCTCTCTCTCTCTCTCTCTCTCTCTCTCTCTTTCACTGCCTGGTCTCAAACAAGTATATATGTCTAGAGTCAAATGAACTATTACATATTTAACTTTGCTGTATTAACTTAGGGCGGCACGGTGGCTTAGTGGTTAGCACGTTCTCCTCTCAGCACTAGGGATTCCCAGTTAGAATCCCTATCTGGGTGGAGTTACCATGTTCTACCCGTATCTGCATGGGTTTCCTCCGGGTTCTCCGGTTTCCTCCCACAGTCCAAAAACATGGATCAAGTCAATTGAATTCTCAACATTGCCCCATATAGAGTGTGTGTGTGAGTGAGTGTGTGCCCAGCGATGGATTGGCACCCTGTCCTGGGTGTATTTGCCCAGCGCCCGAGACGTTCTCTCCTGGATGGGCATGGGGAACCCCACCGCAACCCTAATAGAGGATAAAGCGTGAGATAAGAATGAATGAATGAATGTATTAACTTAACATGTCATGAGTTAATAGTGCAAATTAAGTCTGAGGGTTTTATCTTACAACCTGCACAAGGTGTATTGCGATGCTCATTGCCCCATCAACTCCATCAATGCTCTTACACCCCATCAACAGTCTATTCACACACCTTCTACCTGCATCCTTTAAATATCACCGGTGCTTGTAAATGTATCTCCTCAGATGGGCGTGGCCGTCTCAAAATGAGGTGAGTTTAGGTACATTTCAGGCGTATTGCTATCTCTGCGGTGAATCCTCAACGCCGCTGAACGCTATTAAATCTCACTGTATTTGTACAGAGAATTTTTAAAGGTAATGTCAAGTGACACCCTGATTGATTTATTGCACGTTACTCATTTTTATGTCCTTATCATGGCAAAGACACACTGACATGCCCTAAATCAATGTGCGTGGTGCACAATTGACTTGCTAAGGATTGCTAAATTAGGGCCCAATATATAAATTCTTGATCTGAACATGATTCATTTCATTTGAAATTTTATTCATTCAAGTGATATTGCGACATTTCTAATAAATCATATAATAAAAAAAAGATTTCATCCTGAAAATCACTAGTGCTCTTCAGGCACTCATAATTATTATAGCTGGTCTGATACATACAAGAATAGAACCTCTACATTAACTCAGACCTGAGATGCTGTCGCCTTGGGCGGGACAGGCAGAGAAAGAGACGGAGGAAAAGAAAGAGCTGTCTCATTAACTGTGTCATTTAGAGCCTAGTAAGTGCTTTGGTAGTGCACAGGCAAAAGCATCCTAAAATTAACTGCAGATTTAATACTTCAGGCTGTTAAAAAGTAATAGAGACACTTTCTGTAATCCTTTTTATATAATTTCTTACTAATTACAATTCACTCATCAACACTTACCCAAGTACAATTAGCAAATAAAATCCATAGGTTTGGACTGATTAACATACTGAATACAAACTATACAACATATGAGTACCTCAGTATAAACCCTGTGCTCTTAATGCATCATGTAATTATCTGATCAGCCTCTAGTGGGAGCAGTGCAATGTACAAAATAACACCCATCAGAATGAGGCCAGTTGGGCTGATTGGGTATTTATATAATTTAAACGCCTCAGTGACACTGCTGGGATAGGAATAATCTATGAACCAAAGAATACCTGCTCTGTGGTGGTACTATTGGGGTCCTGACCATTAGAAGAGAGTAAAAGGGACGTACACAGTATGTACTGTAGTCCACAAACAGATGAACTACAATCTGTAAATGTAGAACTACAAAGCCCATCTTTAGTAGAAATGAGAACATGGACAATAAGTGGAACAAAAAGAGGGTGTGTCCAAACTTTTGACTGGTACTATATAATGGACTTGTAAACTTATAAAATGTTTACATAAAGACTTTACATAAAGATTGTTGCAAACAATACATAATTAAGTTTCTGGTTATGTAATAATATTAATGGTAGTTTTTTTAAATAATTTATTTATTTTGTTATTCTGAACCTGATATCTTAACAGCTGATAAAAAAAGCCTGGATGTAAATATTCATTCATTCATTATCTCCCGCTTATCCTCTATTAGGGTCGCGGTGGGGTTCCCCATGCCCATCCAGGGGAGAACGTCTCGGGCGCTGGGCAGATAGACCCAGGACAGGGCGCCAATCCATCGCTGGGCAAACACTCACTCACACAGACACACTCTATACGGGGCAATTTTGAGATTTCAATTAACTTGATCCATGTTTTTGGACTGTGGGAGGAAACCGGAGAACCCGGAGGAA
>JAFMOD010000092.1:2804135-2818460 GCA_019802435.1 Corydoras maculifer
GGTTCCCCATGCCCATCCAGGGGAGAACGTCTCGGGCGCTGGGCAGATAGACCCAGGACAGGGCGCCAATCCATCGCTGGGCAAACACTCACTCACACAGACACACTCTATACGGGGCAATTTTGAGATTTCAATTAACTTGATCCATGTTTTTGGACTGTGGGAGGAAACCGGAGAACCCGGAGGAAACCCACGCAGACACGGGGAGAACATGGAAACTGGGGATTCGAACCGGGAATCCCTAGCGCTGAGAGGCGAACGTGCTAACCACTAAGCCACCGTGCCGCCGGATGTAAATATGTTATGCATCAAAAGGCTTGTGTGTTCAGAATGTTTCAAGTCTGACATCTAGTGGACACTGGGAGGCCAAGTTGTTCCTCTTTCACACATTAAACTTTATCTGTGCCTTTAATTCATTGCTTCTTTAGCGTGTTGCGGCTTGTTTTTTAATATGATTTCACTGTTTTCCATTTTTACCATTATATGAAATGTGCTTTCTCTTCTCTCTTCCTTCCTCTCTCTCTCTCTCTCTCTCTCTGTCCCTCTGTGTGTCTGTCTCTGTTCTTTCTGTTTGTTGACCTTGTTAAATAGAGAGGAGGAGGAGGGGGTGATGGACACTGACTCTGTGCATCAGTTCTGTTGCACTGGCTCTGTATGCAGTAGCCCCTCCTCTCGATAACCTGCAATCAACCTCAATGCAAAATCAGACCCCTTACTCTGTTTGGTCGGAACTGCAATAGTAGCACCACAGAGCAGGTATTATTTGGTTGGTGCATTATTCCTATCCCTGCAGTGTCACTGAGCTGTTTAAATGAAACTACAGCAGCACAGCTGCACTAAACCCCCCTCATTGCATCAGTGTTCCTGCAGAACTGACAATAAACAATCCACCACCCAAATGATACCTGTTCTGTGATGGTCGTGACCAATAGAGAACAGAGAACCAACAGGGGACAACAAAAGCAAGAAAACAGATGGACTACAGTCTGTAATTATAAGCTAAAAAGTTCATGTATATGGTAAGTGAAGAACATAGAAGATGGAGCAAAAAAGGGGGTGTATCCAAATTTTTTACCGGTACTATATGTTTGTCCCGCACCGCGAGACAATAAGGATAGCATACAGGATTGAAGACACAGGGCTCGCTTTTATTAATAGATTGCATTAAAGGCCTGCTGGTGTTACTGTCAGCGGAACCGACATGCTATGTCTGTCTTTTCCAGTGCTCTGTGTGTGTGTGTGTGTCTGTGTGTGTGTACATATATACAGGTATATATAACATTTTGGTAGCTAAAACTTTTATACTGTGGTTTCCTCATGTAGTTATAGTCTCTACCAAATATGTGGAAATCTATATCAAATACACACAATGTATAAAAACAAACATATGTGTATCTTTCTGAATTTAAATCATAAACACACACATAACTGCAGTTGTGATCAAGTGCTTCATTAAATACCTGGCAATAAAAATACTGCAGGTGCACAGCAGAAGTCCAGCTCCACCCTTCGTCTGGCACACCCACCATTCCTGTTTAAGCTCAGTATAAATAAAACCTCTGTCTATTTCATTTTCATTCTATTTCCGTCACCACCTCTTCCTCAACGTCATGTGTCACATATCTTTAGGGCTGAACATCTGTGGAATTTGAATCATTCAGTTGTGTGTAAGTGAAGGTGTGTAAGTCACAGTTTGAGACTCTGTATGTACAGTGACAGTGGATTAGTCTGAATGGAGGCCGTTCGTATGAGCACGATGGTGAGTGACTTTACATTTTATACTTTATACTTTTTAGAATATAATTAGTTCAGACATGTTGATGGCATACTGATCGTTCAATTTACAAAAGTGTATAAAATTACTAGCATCACAGTGGGTTCACTGAATTAAAACCTCCGGGTTCTCCGGTTTCCTCCCACAGTCCAAAAACATGGATCAAGTTAATTGAATTCTCAAAAATTGCCCCGTTTAGAGTGTGTCTGTGTAAGTGAGTGTGTGCCCAGCAATGGATTGGCGCCCTGTCCTGGGTCTATCTGCCCAGCACCCGAGACGTTCTCCTAATAGAGGATAAGCGAGAGATAATGAATGAATGAAAGAATATATATATATTTATACAGTGCCAGTCAAAAGTTTGGACACAGCACCATTTTGCTCCAATTATTGTCCATTTAAACGGTTTGGATGGACTTTGTAATTCTACAATTCCAGACTGTAGTTCACCTGTTTGTGGACTACAGTACATACTATGTATGTTCTCTTTATTTTGTTCTGGTACTGTATATATTTATAGCCACCAGGAAACAAAGCAATATGCATTATGCTTAACATATAAATTCTATCTCCTTCTTTGTGTTTCTCTTCTGGGACAATTGTTAAACTGGCAGTGGGTGGTTTAACAGTGTTGCCTGGTTTGGCTGCAGTTGCTTACCTGACAGAAAGGATGCTTACCTCACAGAAAGAAGTTTCAGGGAATGATTGACAAGGTGCTTCCTGTGAGAAGGGTCCATGCTCTTGTTGCCTCTGCATAGGTTTCCTCTGGATACAATTGTTTCCTTTCACTGTCCAAAATAAAGCATATCCTAGTGGATGCAATGGTGATGTGTTCGCAGCCGTGGTGTACGTTAATGTCTTCATCCTGTGTCCTTGTCCTGTGCTAGACTTAACAAATCCAGGCTGCAAAACCTCTAGACATAGTCATATCAAATCAAATAAACATCAAATCAAAACAAAATCTAATTTTATTTGTCATATACACAGTGATTAACAGAATAACTTGCAGTGAAATGTGAGTTTTAACATCATGTCTGCCAATTAAAAATTAAGTGTATTAAGTTGACAGAATCAAACAAAAAAATTTACAAATTTAAAAATTATAGTCATTTAAAATAACTACATATATATGTAGTTTAAATTACATACAGTATATAATACATATTTATATAATGTAATCTATTATGTACAATAATCAGCACAGTAATGTATTTTTTTAAAACGGTATTAAAGTTTTGGTTACATCTGTATGGTGGTCTCAGTTCTGTTTATGTTGTTTAAAAGCATTTCTACTCGCTACCCCACCATGTGTTTTAGCTTTAGATTAAAATCTGATGTACTGCAGCACTAATGACTTATTTTGATCCCTTTGTCATCAAGTAACCTGATATTTTCCCCAATTAGCCTTTTTCTGTTCAATCTGTGTATTTGTCTGCTTTCGTTATCGACATCAATTCAGTGTTTAGACATGACAGCTTGTGTTGCGTAGACATACCAAAGCTCATCGCTGTGTGAAGTGGTTGTTAGGAACATCCTAATTATAGCCGTCCTCTTCACTCTTGCATCTCATGCGCACAAAGCGCCACAGAACACATCATGCGAATGCTTGGCATTCTTGTTTGGAAGTTAAAATACTGTCTAGGTTGGCTGTATTTTTTATTATTTTATTGTTTTCTTGCTGTACAAGCTTCTTTGTTTGAAGTTTATTGTTTTCGGAAGCCGTGACCTGTATGGATTTTATTCCTTTATAATCCTGGTGAATGCTTTACATTCCTCATTGATTGTGTCTTGTCACCAAATGTCATGTAAATCTGTTGAATCCAATGTCCAAGTATTATAAATCCTCTGACACTTTAAACATTATACTTACTGTCATGTGCATGGCGTGGTGGTTAGCGTGTGCATTACTGGATCAAAGGAAACAGAAAAACACAAGAAACAAATAATAATTAAAAATAATCAATTAAACATAATAAAATCACAGGCGATACGGTGGTTTAATGGATAGAACGTCTGTCTCTCAATACTGTGAATCCAGGTTCCATTCCTGTTCTGGGTGTCCTCCCAGTGTCCTGCATGGGTTTCCTCCAGATTCCTCCCACAGTCCAAAAACCCACCTGCCCCCACCGCGACCCCAGGCCCTAGTATGGGACTAACCGGAAGATAATGAGATGAGATGAGTTTTATTCCTTCGTTTATTCTCTGAGCTGATGATCATTACTAGGTTTTATGGAGACACTGGAGCCTATTCTGGTGCTCACTGTGCAAAAGATAAATAAAGAATATTATGACCTGCTAGTATATTTAGTTTTGAATGTGGAAGAAGTCATCCAGAATCAGGATGATAACCATGTTAAAATGTTCACAAATCAATAACTGCCTGATTATTTAAACCAAAGTAATCAGTAGAGCATAAACCCTGTTACCAGGTTGAAAGGTTAAACATGGTAAAAGGCTCTTTTCTAATCAGGTACAGTGGTACTGGCTAACGATAGGTGTCCCTTCTTCCTGAGTATGTTACACCCAACTATCATAACAAGAGCAGCAATTCAACTCACAAAAATGCTGTGGAGGAAGATCATTATCAAATTGTTACCCTCCCTGGTTAATTGCTGTCGTGTGACAGATACCTGATGGGATATGTTCACTAATGTCCTGTGTATACTGGAGTTATGTTCATATGTAGATTCGCTGCAACCTTTATAAACCTATATAACTCAATCAAAACCTGCAGGAATGTACAGATCATTACAACATTCCAATGAACCAGTCTGCTGAGTGAATTAATGTCTCTCCTAAAGTGAAAGTTAATGAGACGGTGGTGTATTATACACACAGATCAAAGTTCTGTGTGTATACCACATCACGTACACTTTATTTGGGTTTTAGCTTCACAGTTGAGGAACATTCACTAATTGTTTATTAGGATGCTGTCCTAGTTATGGGCCTGTTCCAGTAATCAGAGGTCGAATGGTGAAGGGAACCTATGCGGGTGGTCAGTCTGAGACAGGGCAGACACACAAATACATTCACATTTCAGTTTTGTATAGTATGTTTTTGGACTGTGGGAGGATTCCAGAGCTCATGGTGAAATCTGACCCAGATGTGGAGAAAACCTGCAGAATCCCAGGAAGCAAGTTCTCAGCCCAGACCAGCTCTCAAACCCTTGCAATAATTTGAGCACTGAGCACATACAAAATACAAAACGTTTGCATTATAAGCTATTACATAACTCATCATGTTGATTTAAAGGCTGTTTGGACTTCTAGGTCCCAAACTCCATCCTGTTTTCTGTGACTATTCAGCCGTTGTCGTACCTCGAATCCTGAATATGGGCTGTGGGTTTCAGTTTCCTGAAGGTGTAGCATTATATTTTTAGCCTGCTGCCAAATGTAACACTGTAAAGTGAATTTCATAACTTATCCAGAAATAGTGTCTCTGTACAAATTCTCAGTAACCATAGAAACCGCTATCCTCTGTATTTCTCTGTGGACAGTCTCTCCTCCCACACTGGTGTCATGGCAACGGTTTCTAAGCAACTCTTGATTTCCTGCTCTTGTGTGGATGTGAATGTGTGTGTGGGTGTGTGTGGGTTGTCAGAAAGTTTGGGAGGACCGGAGAAAGAATGGGGAAGGTGAAGAATGAGGGTGATGTGAGCACAATAAATTATAAATACATTAAATGCCCTTCATTATACACAGATTTAATGACATGCACCCATTGTATGTGCTTAAATCTGATTGGCTGAGCCTTCTGACCAGCCGTGACATTATTGACTATAATACACACCTTTGAGCGCTTCACATTCATATCAATGCATTATTTTAAATCATGAACCATAAATGGAAATACAAATTAATATTAATATAACACATTCATGAAACAGGCGGCATGGTGGTGCAGTAGTTAGCACATCTGCCTTGCAGCACTGGGGATCCAGGTTTGAATCCCAATCTGGGTGGAGTTTCCATGTTCTCCTTGTGTCTGCTTGGGTTTTCTTATCTCCCACAGTCCAAAAACATGGATTCAAGGTAAATTGGCTGCTCTAAATTCTAAAATGCTCCCACATAGTGTGTATGTCTGTGTGTGTGCAACTTAACAGACAATCTAGAACTAGAACTTTGGATCTTTAGCTGTAAGATCTTTTTTAATTCATTTTAAACCCTTGTTTTTTTTTAATTAAGAAAGCCTTTATAGAGAAACACTGCAACAGCACAAAATAAGTCCCACGGCTAAGGTGCTTTACTTTAAATATTTAAAGTGTTTTGTGCAACCTGCCCCAGATACTGTAACCTGGAATTAATGATACCCCACTGTCAGTTTAAACTAATTAAGTCATTTTTCTCTGACAGCAGTCAGCAGATTCTGAATAATTGCCATCACGTACGTATACACTGACAGCTGATAATGTCTACTAAACCAGTTAAGTTAAACCCACGTGTTTATTATTTTAGGCATTTTTCCTTTATGATGTATTTATTGTTGGAGTTAAACTGTTTCAAATCTGAAGGCGGTCCAATCAAATATTGTTTTTGGTTTTCTCATATTAAGCGAACTGTCTCACGGATGTTAAGATGTTCAACACGTTCAGCTACTGAAAATCTAAATGTCATTGTTGATAGTTAAGGTTTTTGCATGTGCTGACGGACTCAAAAACAGGATTTGCAACTCTGTCCTCCTGCCGGCGTGTCTCTCATTCCTCAGCACCATACAACCAAACCAAAACACAACACCTAAGAGCCAAAAAAGAGTATCGTCTTAAAATAAGATAAGAGTATCTATCCAGTATCCTTTCATTAAACTCTCAAGAACATTGCAAATAATACTGCATGTAGGAAATAATTTTCCAAAATGATGTTTTTATTACTTTGTGTTTTTTCCCCTTATAATTTTTACATTACTGGTATAAGACTCTATACAAGTATGTAGGTAAGTCATTTACTTATATGCACATTGCTCATCTGCACTTTGTCATAAAGACATATGATTTTTATTTTTCAAATTCTTAATTTAATGAATTATTTATTTATTTAGCTCTTTTTTATTCTATGAGATGTTGTTCCTATACTCCTGCTTTTTTATTTTTATTATTGTTTTACTTTTTATAATGTAAGTGCCTTGTGTTTCTTGAAAGGCGTGTATAAATATAATTATATTACTTTATTATTATTATTAAAGAATGACCAGGGAGGAAAAGAGTGAAAAAAGGAACCTGGAGGGTTCATAGCCATGTGACCAGGTAGTAGTGACCTCCTGACTCATTAGTGCAGTAATGATCTGACTGTCAGCCGTCTGTAGTGTTAAGTTCTGTATCTGTGTCTGGGTGTCTGTTCATGAGTAAATTACAATTAAACAGTTATATGTAATAGGTTGTGGTTCAATTCCCAGTCCCACCAAGTAAAAAGGTAGAAGTGTCCTTGGGCAAGGCACCTAACCCCGATTGCTCCCCGGGTGCCATTTACAGGGCTGACCGCCACTCCATGCATGTTTGCTCACTTCGCCCAGTGTGTGTATATGCGTGGGTTTTGTGCACAGATGGGTTAAATGTGGAGGACAAATTTCTCTGTGTGTAAGCCCTGTATGCAAAATAGATCACTTTATGTAAATTATATATAGCGTATAGCTTCTCTCAGTCTCTTAAGACCTATGGATCTATAGAATAGAATAGAACGCAGAACATCAGGAATACTTGGGCAGATAAAACCATGTAACTGTGAAGCACAGGCCTTGAATCACACAAGAGGAAATGACACATGGTAGGAAATAGTTTTTGGTCCAAACATAGAAAGGAAATTGCTAGAAACTCCTCAGTCACTGCAATCATGCTGCACACAGTGTTCAGTGTCTCTGGCTGTGTTTCCTGATTTTGGGACCTTTGCTAGTTTTATCACTTTGCTGTTTGGTCAGTGACACAGACTAGTTAAATATTCAAGCCTTTAGTGAGGAGTTTTAGTGTTTTAGTGTGTTTCGGATCAGTGTAACCACCTCAGCTGTAAAGGAAAGGAGACATGCTGCAGAGGACCAGAGGTTCCATGTGAGTAAATTCAGCTATTTGGTATGAATTGAATAACAGTGGAATAAGTGTTAACCACATTAACCATAGCTATAGAGATTTACTGTGTAACCAAACTTATTGAAAGTTACCCTTTGATTTGGGGTTCGTCAGTGTGTCTTTGCTGTTGTAACAATGGGAAAAGTATGCGTAGTATGCAAGTCATCTTAATTATTCATGGATGTGCTTCGGGTGTAACATGCAATAAACAAATCAGCGTGTCACTTGCGCCAGGTGGCTCTGACTTTTGGCGGATTGCTAGGTCAGCGGTGCAGCTACCTGGACTCAATGTGCTGTTTCATGAGGTTTTCCATTTGACTTTGAATGGAGAATACAGTATAGTGTAGACAATGTATTTGCATTGTCTGTACAGATGCAATCAGATTTAAAAGCGCTGAGTGGCGTTGGACACACGCCTGTGTTTATCGCACTTTCGAGATGGCAAAGAATGTCTGGCTCTTGACATTGGGAAAGGTTGCATCTTGGTTTGCCATCACCAAGATAGCAATACGCCAGAAATACCTAATTTCCTGTACCTAATTTCGAGATGGCCATGCCCACTGGGAAGATATATTCACAAGCAGTGTTGCTATTTAAATGATGCAGAAGGAGGGCATGAAAATATAGAGTGTTTAGCACTATTGCAGGAAATTTATTTAGGTAATGTGGAAGTTGTTTTGTTTGGTGTTTTTTTTTAATCTTAGTGAAATAAAAATAATATATATATATATATATATATATATATGGCGGCACGGTGGCTTAGTGGTTAGCATGTTCCCCTCTCAACGCTAGGGATTCTAATCAATCTGGGTGGAGTTTGCATGTTCACCCCGTGTCCGCGTGGGTTTCCTCCGGGTTCTCCGGTTTCCTCCCACAGTCCAAAAACATGGATTAAGGTGAATTGGATTCTTCATATTTGCCCCATATAGGATCCCCCCCCCGGGATCCTAATAGAGGATAAAGCGGAAGATAATGGATGGATATATATAAATGAAGCTACCAATTATACCTAAATTACAGTGTACCTCGTTGCAGGAAACAAGTAATTAACTGGAATGTTTGATCTTTTTAGAAGTCTGGTTATGAATGTTATCTTTGATAAATGCTTAGCTGGTAGAAAATGCTTCAGCTGAATCTCCTGAGCAAGTGATTCTTTATCTCACCTTGTCCCTTACAGAACTGATCCCAACTCTTTTCTTTTTTCTTTTATCTCTGTTCATATCCAGTGTTGATGAGGAAACCCAAGCCTCAGAGTCAAGCCTTTACACAGACAGCAGCAAAGGTCCTTACCAGCACCGCTCTGACTGCTACCGTGAAGGGAGTTGTGGCCCTCCAGGCCCACGAGGGCCAGTTGTGGTCCCACCACACCCACCTAGCCTCACTTGGGCTCAGCGCACCCGCAACCAGCCTGCTAGCTTGGCCTTACGCAAGCAAGAGGAAGAAGAGAACAAGAGGTGCAAAGCCTTATCGGACAGTTATGAGCTCTCAACGGACCTTCAGGACAAAAAGGTGTGAAAGGTGTAATGAAGTCACAATGAATATTGTGTTTGTTGTTAAATGTAGTTATTATATTGCAGTCATTTGAAGTAATTTGGTCAAATTTGCGCTCAAACCCCTGACACCTTCCAGGTGGAGATGCTGGAAAGAAAGTATGGCGGCTACTTCCTGAGCAGACGAGCAGCCCGAACGATCCAGACCGCCTTCCGCCAGTATCGCATGAACAAGAACTTCGAGCGTCTGCGCAGTTCAGCTTCAGAGAGTCGTATGACACGGCGCATCATTCTCTCCAACATGCGCATGCAATACTCATTTGACGAACGTCAGCCTCAGGCACAGCCTCAGTCCTGCCACGGTCTCGGAATGGGACCCCCACATTCACCAGACCTGGAACCCGGCTCACCTGCCCGGCCAGATTATACGCATTTAGAAGACAGCTTCTCCAAACAGGTAAGCAGTGGTTAATAGTTTTGGTAATTTAAAGGCTAGAAAAAGTAGAAGCTCTGTTTTCACTGCTAATCTGTCCGCAAACTATCGGTGAAATCTGAAATCGAGTCAAGTGGGCTCTCTTAGTTCTTCAGGTTTTATGAGGATTAATTTAATGCTTGATTCAATAAAAATGATTTTAGACTTAAATCATTAAGTAAATAAGCTTGAAGAAGATAATACAGAAAGTGATTTTTTATTCTAACAGGAAGTACTGACCAAATTACCCACAAGGAGATGCTTAATAATCCCTGGTACTACTTTATAGATTATAATAGATTGTCCATCCATCCATTATCTTCCGCTTTATCCTATATCAGGGTCATGGGGGGGTTCCCCATGCCCATCCAGGGGAGAATATTTCGGGCGCTGGGCAGATACACCCAGGACAGGGTGCCAATCTATCACTGAGCACACACTCTATATGGGGCAATTCAGAGAATTCAGTTGACCTTCAACCATTTTTTTGGAATGTGGGAGGAAACCGGAGAACCCGGAGGAAACTCACACAGACACGGGGAGAACATGGAAACTCCACCCAGATTGGAATTCCTATACAATAGATTGTATAGATTATAATTACAATAGTTCTGTTGTAGTTTTAGGGTGCAAGTCAAGGGGAGTCAGTTGCATCCTCATTTAGAGTATATATAACCCATGTTGGTGGGACATTAAGCTTGGTTGGTTATTAGAGAGTAAAACAATTAATCTTGGTGCTGATTTGTGTTCCATCAGGTCAAGTCTCTGGCCGACTCCATCGATGATGCACTGATATGCCATCCCAGCAGAGATGATTCTCAGGATGGGATTGGCAACAGCGGTGCAGTTGATGACTTTGGCGAATGCATATGGAGTAGCAACAGCCACCCGTCGCTTCGCCGTGGCCTGGGTGAACGGGAACGTAGTGGCAACGGGGGTGGCCTGAGTATGCATGAGGACAGCACAGCTACATCATACAGTGATGTCACACTTTACATGGATGATGGCTTGCCCTCATCACCCCTCTCCCTGGACCGGGCACCGAGTAGTACAGACACTGAGTACTGGGGAGGGATGACCAGCGGGGTCGGGGGGAGAGAGGACAGCCGGGACACAGAGGGTGGTGGCAGCAGCAACAGTCGACGCAGCACACCATGTACCGAGTGTCGGGATTACCGGCTTCGTGGTGCTCACTTGCCCTTGCTGACTATCGAGCCACCCAGTGACAGCTCGGTGGACATGAGTGACCGTTCTGACCGTGGCTCCCTCGGCAGGCAACTGGTGTATGAGCAGGACTCAAGTGGCGGGTCCCCTCAGGGTACCTTAAAGCATAACCCCAATGCTAAAGCTCAGGGCCAAGCACGGCCTGGTAACCGCCCCATAGTGACGCACGTTCCACAACATGTGGCTTACCACCACCATCATCACCACCACCATCACCAGTACCCTGACACTCCATCGTCTTCCTCGTCTCCCCAGCAGCCCCCGACAACACCACTCTCATCCTCCTCATCAGCACCACTCCCTCCTGGTGGTCTAGATCAGCAGTGCTGCTCAGATGGAGATAACGACTCACTGAACTCCACAACAAACTCCAACGAAACCATCAACTGCAGCACTGGTTCGTCATCCAGGGACAGCCTCCGGGAGCCACTGCCACCACTGGGAAAGCAGACCTACCAGAGGGAAAGCCGCCACAGCTGGGATTCGCCAGCTTTTGACAATGACGTGGCACAGAGGAGGCAGTACCGCATCGGACTCAACCTCTTTAACAAGTACGTTGGGCAAAATGGTTTTAAATGGGTTCGGCTGTCTATCCATCAGCATTAGTGTTCGGCATGGCACCAACTTGTGCTTCTGCCCCACAGCTGGATCCCCAGTGCTAAACTCCCGTACTGCCCAGCAATGCAATTTATTTTGTTTTTACTTTCAACAACAGGAAACCAGAAAAAGGCATCCAGTACCTGATTGAGCGTGGCTTTGTCTCTGACACTCCCGTTGGCATTGCACGCTTCATTCTGGAGAGGAAGGGCCTGAGCCGTCAGATGATTGGGGAGTTTCTGGGTAACCGACAGAAGCAGTTCAACAAGGACGTGCTGGAGTGAGTTTATATCTAAATAAACTCTTGAGGTCTTCCTAAAGAAATACAAAAAAGAGTTCAGATGGATTAGACTGTAAAAGTATTAGACGACTGTGCAGGGTGTAACATAGGACCCATTAAATTTATACTAAAAACATTTTTTGCCAGTTGTATTAATCACAGCTTTAATACAGAGGACTCTAAATCTCAGAATGTCATCTATTGTGACGTTAAATTCCATTTGATAGTGGAACTAAATCTCATACTTGACATTCCCCGTGTTTCAGTTGTGTGGTTGATGAGATGGACTTCTCTGGAATGGATCTGGATGACGCTTTAAGGAAATTCCAAGCCCAGATCAAAGTGCAGGGAGAAGCCCAAAAGGTTGAGCGGCTTATTGAGGCATTCAGGTGACATTTTGTTTATGGGTCAATAAATAAAATCCCATTGTATATTAGTGGTACATATGATATTAACAGTATGTCCCCTTCTCAGTCAGAGGTACTGTGTGTGTAACCCCGCACTGGTGCGCCAGTTCCAAAATCCAGATACTATCTTCATCCTGGCCTTTGCGATCATCCTACTCAACACAGACATGTACAGCCCGAGTGTCAAACCCGACAGGAAGATGAAGCTGGATGATTTCATAAAAAACCTGCGGGGTAAGAAAGTCTGAAAAATCATAGTTGCATTAATTGAAAAAAAGTCATTAGCTGCTTATATATTTGTTACATTCTGAGACAATGAGCGGGACATAAGCCTGCAGCAAGCTCTCTCTCTTCCTTTATTTCCACATAAAAGATCCAATACCCCACCTGCTTCCCTGGCTTTGCTTCTTATTCACGAATTGTAATGTTGTTATATATAGTTATATGTATATATATATATATAAACAATGGAGTGAAAAGGGGTCATGTCTAAACTTTTGACTGTTAATATATATATATATATATATATATGTATATATATATATGTATGTATGTATATATATATATATATATATATATATATATATATATATATATATATATGCTCCAGTACTGGCTTAGTGATTAGCATGTTCTCCTCTCAGCGCTAGGGATTCCCAATTCGAATCTGGGTGGAGTTTCCATGTTTTTCCTGTGTCCGTGTGGGTTTCCTCCGTGTTCTCTAGTTTCCTCCCACAGTCCAAAAATATTGATTGAGGTGAATTGAATTCTCCAAATTGCCTCATATAGAGTGTGTCTGTATGAGTGGGTGTGTGTCTAGCAATAGATTGGCGCCCTGTCCCGAAATGTTCTCCCCTGGATGGGCATGGGGAACCGCCCCGCGACCCTGATAGAGGATAAAGCGGAAGATAATGGATGGATCTTCCATTGCCAGTTATTGGTTAGGGGTGAGCAGCTATAAAAACAACAGTAGGTATAAATAATCTGCTTCTGTTCTTTTAGGAGTTGATAATGGGCAGGACATCCCACGTGACCTGCTGGTGGGAATCTACCAGCGCATTCAGAAGTGGGAGCTGAGGACCAACGATGACCATGTCTCCCAGGTCCAGGCTGTGGAGAGAGTGATCGTTGGCAAGAAACCTGTACGTACTGCTGTGCAAATGCACTGCTACACCCAACTACTCAACTATGAACTTAAAATGCATTTAAATAATTATCTTTAAGATTTGTGAAGAACTTGATCAATATTCATTCATTCATTTATTCATTCATTATCTCCCGCTTCATTCTCTATTAGGGTCGCGGTGGGGTTCCCCATGCTCATTCAGGGGAGAACGTCTCGGGCGCTGGGCAGATAGACCCAGGACAGGGCGCCAATCCATCGCTGGGCACACACTCACTTACACAGACACACTTTAAATGGGGCAATTTGGAGAATTCAATTAACTTGATCCATGTTTTTGGACTGTGGGAGGAAACCGGAGAACCCGGAGTAAACCCACGTGGACACGGGGAGAACATGGAAACTCCACCCAGATGGGGATTCGAACCAGGAATCCCTAGCGCTGAGAGGCGAACGTGCTAACCACTAAGCCACCGTGCCGCCCCTTGATTAATATATTTAAGATAATTGATCGATAAGTTCTAAAATGTGGTTGTTTTCTGGGCAGGTTCTGTCCCTGCCACACCGCAGGCTGGTGTGTTGCTGTCAGCTCTATGAGGTGCCTGACCTGAACCGGCCCCAGCGCACCGGCGTCCACCAGAGAGAAGTCTTCCTCTTTAACGACCTGCTGGTGGTACGTCAGTTAAGCACAGCTCATAACGATGTTACATCATGGCTCGGCTTTTAATTGTGTTTCCTGCGTTGTAATTTAGGTCACAAAGATCTTCCAGAAGAAGAAAACCTCAGTGACCTACAGTTTCCGGCAGTCGTTTCCTCTGGTGGAGATGCAGGTCCACATGTTCCAGAACTCCTGTAAGATATATAAACATATGTAACTGATGTTAATTACACAAAGAGATGGAACCATGC
>JAFMOD010000092.1:2823475-2846328 GCA_019802435.1 Corydoras maculifer
CCCCTCTTACGCCTCTCTCCCCTCTCCCCCCCCCGCACCCCGCCCCGCCACCGCCTCAGGCTACGGTACCGTCGCAAGGCCAGACTGGCACAGCCGACCGGGCCAAATCCAAACCTACCAGCCGGATCAGCACGGTAGTATGAACAGGGGCAAGGCAAAGGTGCGTTCCTGGGGCTCGCTCCGTGGACCCCTGGTGGTAGGAGGTGGAACAGCA
The DNA here is from genome assembly GCA_019802435.1 of Corydoras maculifer. NCBI lineage: Eukaryota > Metazoa > Chordata > Actinopteri > Siluriformes > Callichthyidae > Corydoras > Corydoras maculifer. Next base: position 2,823,690 of record JAFMOD010000092.1, read on the forward strand.
GAGAGACTGGAGGACATGGCGGGTGGAGGCCGTGGCAGGGTGGAAGGGAGCAAGAAAAAACGCAACCTACTGAGACTCTGCTACTTTCACCTGCGCTTTCCTCAAGTTTAGAGACACGCGTTGGAACAACAACGACTGTGATCTCCCAAACGAGGGAAAAGTGATTCATCTGCATTTAAGTGTTTACAACGACAAACGAAAATTGGACTTTTAAACCACAGTTATAAACATGAGGTGGCAAGGTGTGTGTGAATACACACCTACACACTCGGCTTAATGTTTGCTAAGGGCACATAAGCCATCTATAGCACATAAGCCACTGAGATCAGTGCATGTTCTTTTCATCTTCAAATGTTCTACAAACAATTCCAAAACCTGTGGATCCACGACCAGTCCTTCACCGGCCATGTGAAGTAAATCAGTCCTCGGTTATGAAGCAAATAAAAGGTGTTCCGAGTATTGCAGCCATAAACAAAAAAAAAAACCGTTGGCAATAATTGATGGGAGCTTTGTTGCTTCAGGTGAGCCATGTTGCTTTCCATCACGGACATGTTTTTAAAAAGCCGAACGACTGCGACAGCAGGAACAAACTTCTTCCCCAAATTGCCAGCCAGAACTTACACTTCAGACTTCACTAGTGCTAACATTTAGAACCATGGCTTCAAATTTAATAGTGTTTTGCATTTAATTAAAACGTCTCTGTGTGCTTGCTAGATACAAGAACGTGTAAGGGCTTGATTTTTATTTCGGATATGTGGAACAAACGATGAATGGACACCCACCCAGCAGTAATAATTTTGAGCAACATATCTAGTCACATCCATCACCTTGAAGGAGCTCAATAAGTGCAATAGCCAGATGAGTGATGAATCCTGTAAAGTTTAGAACTGTTGGCAGACTTTATTTGTATTGTTATTAATGACTGTAGTTAGTGTGTATTACATGGCTATTCGACATTCTTATGGACATTCACCTGCGACGCGTCGTCCGAGTGATTTCGGACCAGGAGACACGACAGGCGTCCCTAATTTCGCTCTTCTTTTTGCATATTTGGAATAAGTGTCTGCGCAAATCAAAAACATACAGGTTGTATTGAGCCTTTCCTTCATAGTTTCGTGGGGTTTGTTGTAGGCTGCACTAAATGTTCAGTATGAATGTGATTCCTCTTATTGATACACCCCTTATTATTATTAATATTGGTTATTCGATTATGTATGTACTATGGATAAAGCAAGGTGATCTAGATCCTTATTGTGTATAACCACAAAGCGCACAGTGGAGAGTATTTGAAAGTGAAGTGTGAACAGTTCGATGGATTTCTATAGACAATCACACCTGCCTTCATGAGTGTTTACCGAATCCTGCAGACTTTGTACTGATATTTACCCATCTCTCAACTTTTTAGATGACTTGTCCAATTTATTTTTAGCTTGTGCAATACAGATACGGCTCCGAAACAGCCAGTCTGAGGTTTGAGCCTGTTTCTCTTCTCTTTTAAGAGGAACACAGAATGTAGATTTTGTATTCGCAGCAGGATAATATTCTCATCAGGAGTTTATGATGATATGACAATAGCCATACAGTTCTATTAATATGTGTTATTAATATGAAAAGACTGAATGCACTGCTCTGCCAAACATTCAAAATGAGATGATATTCAAATTGACTGAGCCTGGAAGTTAACACATCCTGTATAGGGAACAAATTTTAATAGAACATGATGAGCTACAGATGACGCTGGGGTCCCAGATTCAAATCTTGAACTGGGTGAAGTTTTCATGTTCTCCTCATGTCTGCGTTGGGTTTTCTTTGCTGGATGGGCATGGGAACCCCTGCAACCCTAATTAAGGATTAAGCAGAAAATAATGAAATTCCAGATTTACCCAAAATGCCTCGGATGGAAAACCAGTTGAATGCTCCAGCACCCTAGTTACCCTCATTAAAATTCCTTAATTAAAATTAAGACAAAGTGGGTTTAGTGGATTAGTGGTTAGCATGTTCTCCTCTCAGCACTAGGGATTCCCGGTTCGAATCCCCATCTGGGTGGAGTTTCCATGTTCTCCCCGTGTCTGTGTGGGTTTCCTCCAGGTTTTCCTCCCACAGTCCAAAAACATGGATCAAGTCAATTGAGTTCTCCAAATTGCCCCATATAGAGTGTATGCGTGCGTGTCTGTGTGTGTGAGTGTGTGCCCAGCGATAGATTGGCGCCCTGTCCTGAGTGTATCTGCCCAGCGCCTGAAACTTTCTCCCCTGGATGGGCATGGGGAACCCCCCGCGACCCTAATAGAGGATAAAGCGGAAGATAATGGATGAATGAATGAAAATTAAGACAAATTAATACTGTTTGTTCCCTGTAACGGATGTGCTATTGCATTCTTATATGATTAATGCAGCATGTATACTGTATATACACTAAACAGATATAAATTTATGATCACAGTATGATGACACATGAAGTGAATAACACTATCTCCTCATCACGGCACCTGTTAATATATTATTAGGCAGCAAGTGAACATTTTATCCTCAAAGTTGTTGTTAGAAACAGAAGAATTAAGCAAATGAAAGGATTCGAGTTTGATAAGAGTTAATAGTGATGGCTAGATAACGGGGCCTCTTAGCAGCATGCTCCCTGCCACAAAGCAAAAATCGTTTAAGATGGTTTGAGGAGCACAACCTGTTTGAGGTGTTCACACAGCCTCCGAACTCCCCAGATCTCAGTTCAATCCAGCATGTGAGGGATGTAAGCCAGGTCCATTTTCATGCCACCTCACAACTTAGAGGAATTAAAGGACCTGCTGCTAACATCTTGGTGCCAGATACCACAGCACATCTTCAGGAGCCCAGTGGAGCCCTTGTCTCAATGGGTCAGGACTGTTTTGGCTCAGAAGGGGGATCAACACAACATTAGGTGGTCATGATGTTATATCTGTTTGGTGTATATGTGGATTTGAAGTGATGAATTGGTCAGTACTGGTATCCTCTCCCAACTCCCTGCATGACTGCAGTACTTACTGAATGAAGAGTGTTAATTAAACAGAATTGTAAATAACATAGCGTATAATATAAAACAGAGTCATTATAAAACAATCACTATTAAAAGGTTTGATTGTGAAAGTGTGTGTGTGTGTGTGTGTGAGAGAGAGAGAATGAGAGAGTGATGCCTGTGTGAGACTGTATTATTTATTGTAAGTAAATATTGCATATTTATTTTGTTAGGCCATTCAAATATAGGCCAAATATGTGAGGATGGAGCTGAATGTTCTTTATAGATCACGAAATATCAAGTCATCTAATTTGTGTATAAACAGTGTGCAAATAAAAACAGAGAGATGTCAATATTTATTGCTTCTAATATATTATAAAGTGTCCTTGCGGTGGATAAAACCTTGTGTCTTTTCATTATTATTTCGATTAAATTCCATGTTTATTACAGTGATTTAAATTGATTGTAATAAAGAATTGTATTACAGAATGCCATACAGTGGTGTAGTGGTTATCACCACACCACACCTCTCAGTGCTGGGGATCCAGGTTCGGATCCCAATCTGGATGGAGTTTCCATGTTCTCCCATTGGGAGTTATCTGGGTTCATCCAACAGTTCCAAACATGGATTCCAGGTGAACTAGCTGTTATAAATTTCTCCATCTAAATGACCCCTATATAGTGTGTCTGTGTGAGTGGGTGTTGCTCAGAAATGGATTAGCGCCCTGTCCTGGGTGCATGGGGAACACCCCCAGGACACTAATTTAGGATTAATCAGAACATAATGAATGATGAATGTATTATAGAACTGTGGGTTAAAAGCAGGGACGGCACGGTGGCTTAGTGGTTAGCATGTTCTCCTCTCAGCACTAGAGATTCCTGGTTAAACTCCTTATTTGGGTGGAGTTCTCCGGTTTCCTCCCACAATCCAAACACATGGATCAAGTCAATTGAATTCTCCAAATTGCCCCATATAGAGTGTGTTTGTTTGTGAGTGTGTACCCAGCGATGGATTGGTGCCCTGTCCTAGGTGTATCTGCCCAGCGCCCGAGACGCTCTCCCCTGGATGGGCATGGGGGGAGGGGGGGCTAGTAGTGGATTAAGATGAAGATAATGAATGGATGGGTTAAAAGCAGTCTTGTAATTATAATTATAATAATGTAATTACAATGGTGCACCACTGACTGAAAACAACCTCAACACGTCAACAGTCAGATGATCATTGCTGCCTTGTTGGTGAATTACAACACAGGTGTGTACATGGCCACTTCTACACAAACCTATAACCCTATACAAACTTTTACATCAACAATAAAAATGGTTTATTATACATTATGCCTAAAACATACCCCTGAATTATAATGAGAATTGGTCTTCTCTTTAACCTGGTGGTGCGAAAAAGTTTAATTCACATTAATTTACTCATAAAATTTGCATTTTTGATACTGAAATGGTTCCACGGCTGTGAGCAACTTTAATCATTGACCTACTAAATGTTAAAAATGTAAAAATTGTTAATTAAAAAAAGCTTAAGAGTCAGTCAGGACTGAACAGCTGGAGGCACAATGAAGCAAATAATCTGAACATTTCACTACATTTAGATTCACAACTACAATGACGAATGTCTGTATCCATCCACCCATTATCTTCCACTTTATCCTATATCAGGGTCGTGGGGGGGGGGGGGGTTCTCCATGCCCATCCAGGGAAGAACGTTTCGGGCACTGGGCAGATACACCCAGGACAGGGCGCCAATCTATCGGTGGGCACACACTCACTCACACATACACACTCTATATGGGGCAATTTGGAGAACTCAATTGACTTGATCCATGTTTTTGGACTGTGGGAGGAAACCGGAGAACCCGGAGGAAACCAACGCGGACACGGGGAGAACATGGAAACTCCACCCAGATGGGGATTCAAACTGGGAATCCCAAGTGCTGAGAGGAGAACATGCTAACCACTGAGCCACCGTGCCCCCCGAATGTCTGTATTCATTAATTCATCCATCCATTATCTTCCACTTTATCCTATATCAGGGTCGCCATGCCCATCCAGAGGAAAACGTTTCGGGCGCTGGGCAGGTACACCCAGGACAGGATGCCAATCTATCGCTGGGCACACACAAACACGCACAGATACACTATCTATATGGGGCAATTTGGAGAACTTAAATCGACTTGATTCAAGTTTTTGGACTGTGGGAGGGAACCAGAGAACCCGGGGAGACACGGGGAGAACATGGAAACTCCACCCAAATGGGGATTCGAACCTGGAATCCCTAGCGCTGAGAGGAGAACATGCTAACCACTAAGCCACCGTGCCGCCCATAATGTCTGTATATGTTATGAAATGATTTCAGTAGTTATTTTTATTAATTGTACCCTGGGTGGCGCATTATCTTCAATAATAACACAAACCTCCACTGCGTCCTACTCTACAGAGAAGTGTATGATGTGCAGTATGCGAGTATGGATACTCACAGCTCCTTCTGCCGGAACTACTTACCAAAAGAGGTACGTGCGAACTCCTTTGCTTGTGTTATTGCGCGTCGCCTCCGTGTGTCTTCCTGTGATCTTTATTGAACTTAAAGCGTTTTATTACTCGAAGCCTTTGGCTGTTTATCGTGATTTGATTGTTACCCTCTTCTTCGTAGCTGTTGGTAATGTTGTGTTTGTTTATTATATTCTAAGCGGTATAAGTTCGGGAACTATTTTGTGGAGAAGTCGAACGTTCCAGCCGAAGCACTGTACTGTGATCAGCGGTTGTTATGGGTTGTGCTTAGGTCGTGATGAAAACCAAAATGGCGTTTAGCTTATACGGGTCGACCGGAGGATAGCAGAAGGAAAGTGGACAGTCTGGAAGATATTCACTCGAGTAACAGAAGTGCCAAATTTTGGGAGTTCGCAGAGAATCGAGACAACGAAACGTCACCGGTAGTTCGGTGAGTAGAATTCGACGTGGACACAGGGAACACCGGGATGGTTCTGAGAGCGGAGAGGCCGTGGATGTGCAGCCCAGAGAGAGTGACCCAGTGCCGAACAATAGAATCGGTGATCCGCGTTGTCCCGGACCCCTCTCCTGCCCACACCCGGGGCAACACGCGCCTGCGGCGGCATCGGGGTCTTTCGGGGGAAGTGTGAGAACATCCGCCGTGGGAATGTGAAAACACGCGGCCTGAAAATGTTCAGAATCCCGAAGTTTGTTCGCAGCAGCCCGGTCCTCTCAGCACAGGCTGCGTCCCAAACCACTAACTAACTTACTAAATAGCGTGTCAAAATCAGAGCGCCAGCTGTCTTCGGCCAGGTCAATTAACAGACAGCAGAGCGCGGTTTGAGACCGAGCCATGGCCTTCGCCTCCTCTTTTATTAGCAGTATGATGAGAATGGTTTCTGAATTAAAAAATAAAGCTTTCAGATTGCACCAAAGCCCTAGCTCAAATATGTCGGCAATATAACTTTACACTCACGAACTAATTTATTGTACGCACTCGAGGATCATTAATCCTCACTAAATAGGCAACGTCCCAAAAACTGCACACTAACCTAACAATTTAGTTTGTAATTATACTCTTTTACAAACAACCCGCTCAGAGCTCGGTTTCTACTCCAATAACTGAAGTATTATTATTATTAATATTTGATAATAAACAACTTGGCTGACATTTTTAATAAACAATGATGCTGGGCTTCTTTTATCAGTAGCCGGTGGCTAAGCTAATGTTTTGATAGCTACCTAGGGCACTCGGGCTGGTTTTACACGAGTTAAGCAACTGCTTACTGTTTATATCACCCTCCAAAATTCACCCAAACCCGTTTAATGTGGTTTATAGAGTTTATATCGGATGAAGCACGTGTTTAAATGGACGTGTTGGGGCTTTTTGCGCTCCGGTTAGCAGGGTGCTAGCTGCTGTTTTGTCAGGTGTCTCAGCGAACATGGCGAGTTTAGTTTGCATAATTTATTAGTCGGGAACCAGCATCTGGTTTCGAGTGAACAATGAAGTCACGCGTCGTGTATATAAATTATTCACCCCTTTAACACTAACGAATCGGATTTGTTTGGATCTGATGTAAATCTAAACAGGGACTAAAGATGATGTCCGTGTTTTCCAAAAGAAATTAACGTGACATGATTGGGTTATCAATCTGAAGGCTGTGGGTTCAAATCCCAGGTCCTCTGAAGTTGCCAATGTGGCTCCTTGAGTAAGGCCCTTAACCCTCATTGCTCCAGGGATGTTGTGATTAACCCTGTGCTCACCCTGTAAGTCTCTTTGGGTAAAAACGTCCAATAAATGACCAAATGTAAATATTTTACTTAACTAATACCTCAAACTAGGGCGGCACGGTGGCTTAGTTGTTAGCACGTTCGCCTCTCAGCACTAGGGATTCCTGGTTCGAATCCCCATTTGGGTGGAGTTTCCATGTTCTCCCCATGTCTGCGTGGGTTTCTTCCGGGTTCTCCGGTTTCCTCCCACAGTCCAAAAACATGTCAATTGAGTTCTCCAAATTGCCCCATATAGAGTGTGTCTGTGTGTGTGAGTGTGTGCCCAGCGATAAATTGGCGCCCTGCTTTGGGTGTATCTACCCAGCGTTCCCTACCCAATGTTCTCTCCTGGATGGGCATGGGGAACCCCACCGCGACCCTAATATAGGACTAAGCGGAAGATAACGAATGAATGAATAAATGACCTCAATCTAAACGAATGTACAAATGGCCTGTGTTAAAGCTGTGAATAAGCCTCATGTAAATGTAGTTTTACTAACAGGATTGAAAAATGTTGGCACTGTGAGTTCAGAATGTGCAGTAAGCTGCTGGGTGTGAAGTAGTTAATGATCACGCTTCAGTTTTTGTTGTTGGTCTTTTCAACCATAACATGATTTTGTTTTATTCATTCGTTCATTCATTATCTCCCGCTTTATCCTCTATTAGGGTCGTGGTGGGGTTCCCCATGCCCATCCAGGGGAGAACGTCTTGGGCGCTGGGCAGATACAGCCAGGACAGGGCGCCAATCCATCGCTGGGCACACACTCACTCACACAGACACACTCTATATGGGGCAATTTTGAGAATTCAGTTGACTTGATCCATGTTTTTGGACTGTGGGAGGAAACCGGAGGAAACCCACGCGGACACGGGGAGAACATGGAAACTCCATCCAGATGGGAATTCGAACTGGGAATCCCTAGCGCTGAGAGGAGAACATGCTAACCACTAAGCCACCATGCTGCCACGATTTTGTTTTATTGTATCACATATTCAAGATATACACCCATCCATTTATTATCTTCAGCTTAATCCTCTACTTGGGTCACGGGTGAGAACATTTTAGGCACTGGGCAGATACACTCAGGACATGGTGCCAATCCATCCCTGGGCTCACACACACACACACACTCACTCTAATAATAATAATGCATTTTATTTATATATGGTGCCTTTCAGGGCACTCAAGGACACCTTACAAAAGTTAAGAAGGGACACAATATATAAGGGGATTTAAAAAAAAGTCAGACAAACAAATTTAAATACATTCAACTGACTGGTAAAAAAATTAAAAAAACACTGACCTCTTGATAATTGTAGTTTATCATGAGGTATCCTGTTCATGATTGGGGTCAGAGTACATGATCAGTCATGATGCAGCACCGCTGGAGCACTAAGGGTTAGGTGCTTTGCTTAAGGACCCACGTCAACTTTATTGGACTGAGGATTGGACTGAGGATTCAAACCCCCAACCTTCAGATGGGCAGCCAAACACTCTAACCACTGAACTACCCCTCCTTATTAATTTAGATCCCATAGAGCTGTAGATTTTATTTGTTTCGTAGTGAGTTATGTGTATTAGCAAAACATGGTACAAGCAGCATAAATAACTCATCAAAGCACACCCCTAAGAAATAATAACTTCAGTAAATTGTGGTTCATGTTTTACAAACAAATTACACAGTGGGCTTTATACTCTGACACGACTTGCTCTTTCAGATCTGTAATAACACTGTGTATTGTGTAAACACCCACCAAACACTTTTCATAAACCCTGTTCTAATACTGATTAGTTTCACACTTTATTTCTGAAACAAAAGTTTATTTAGTTGTTCAGTTATGAGTAACTATGCTCATATAACTATATGAAATGGCACACAACCCTTAATTAAATTAAGATGTTATATTTTGTCATCTTTTTAGATTTTAACCAATTGTATGCTTATAACATTGAAAGGTCTAGTTTTGTTTCGGTCTAGTATGTACTCCAAGGCACAATCAGACGGATCTGATTTTATTCACTTCTAAACACACAAACCAAAAATCTGACTTTCTTAGTGTCGAGGTAGAAAACAAGGCATCTGGAGTGCTAATGTTGTTGTTAATAATCTTAAGACATAATTGAGAAACTGAAAATTGTGTTTTTTATTCATCCTGTCAAACGTTAATTACTGTTCTCATTTCTCTTAGGGCAATGGAGGGAACCGATGAGTTCGTTCCCCCTCCAGAATGTCCAGTGTTCGAGCCGTCGTGGGAGGAGTTTGACGATCCCCTCGGTTACATTGCCAAGATCCGTCCAATCGCTGAAAAGTCTGGGATATGCAAAATTCGCCCTCCGCCGGTATGTCTTTGTCGTATTTTTAATAAATTTTTGCCATTGAAAATTTATAATGATGCACGTCATCAGAGCTCTGCTGTTGTTGATTTTGTTAAGACCTTTGAGATTGTATTCTATTATAATTATAATATTTAATTATATTATATTTATTATAATATTAAAACTGGCGGCACGGTGGCTTAGTGGTTAGCATATTCGCCTCTCAGCGCTGGGGATTCCCGGTTCGAATCCCCATCTGGGTGGAGTTTCCATGTTCTCCCCGTGTCTGCGTGGGTTTCCTCCGGGTTCTCCGGTTTCCTCCCACAGTCCAAAAACATGGATCAAGTTATTTGAATTCTCAAAATTGCCCAATTTAGAGTGTGTATGTGTGAGGGAGTGTGTGCCCAGCGATGGATTGGCGCCCTGTCCTGGGTCTATCTGCCCAGCGCCCGAGACGTTCTCCCCTGGATGGGCATGGGGAACCCCACCGCGACCCTAATAGAGGATAAGCGGAAGATAATGAATGAATGAATAATATTAAAACTAACTGGCGGGGGGGGGGGTCAACAAACAAAACAACTTCCACATCACTTAAATATAAGTACCCCTCCACATATTCACTGGTGTTGCTGCTCGAACCACATGGAGGTGGAGACATCTTAAGCTGCTTCTTAGTGGTTGTAAAAAGTACTTAAAAGGATCCTAAACAGTATGTTGATGTCAGATACAGTGTAAAGATAACGTCTGCTTTCTAGACACCAGGTGATGGAGAAAAACAGGAACGAAGCTTAGTATCTGTTTAAGTTTTGTTTCTCTACAGTGAAGTCACTGAATGTCTGCTCTCTGTAATAAAGCCCTGATGCACGTGATGATTAAATCATTTAACTTAGTTGTTGAATGTTAAATCTTGATTCAACCTGATTGTGTCTGTTTACAGGACTGGCAGCCGCCGTTTGCTGTGGAGGTGGATAATTTCCATTTTACACCCCGCATTCAGAGACTAAATGAACTGGAGGTGTGTTGTGATCCCTGTTTTTAATTTTAATTAACCATCTTTACTTCCCCATTCATCTATATGAAGTTCCCATGTGTAGTGCTTCAATGTGTGATTTCTCTGTTGCTTGTAGATTTTCACTTGGAAAATTCTGTTATATTTCTATAGTACAGTATTATAGTATGATAACACTATAATAACCAATGCTAGGGATCTAAGTTTTCTCTAACTTATTTTTGTTTTTTGTCTTTAGGCGGAAACACGAGTGAAGCTTAATTACTTGGATCGAATTGCCAAGTTTTGGGAGATTCAGGGATCCTCGCTGAAAATTCCCAATCTGGAGAGGCGGATTCTCGACCTCTTTGGCCTATCTAAGGTATGGTTAGAACCACAGCTATATCTAAAGGTTGTACACTCATTTTATTGATGTAGGCATCTCTTTTCTGCTTCTCCCTTCTCACATTTGTAGTTGCAACATTTCATTTTTGGCACAAAATAAAGTTGACAGCCAGCCACCGGCATCTTGTAAGCATTATTGAGTGAATAAAGGGCAACAAGAATTAAGCTACCATCTATGACGTTGTAAGATGGAGTAATAAGATACATGTCTTTATTTGGTATCATCCACCAAATCTCACTATATAATACCTGCTCTGGGTCTTGATAGAGAACAGAATAAAGGAGACTTAAAATGTATGTGGAGAAACAGATGCACTATGTTTTTTCTATATGGTAAGCTGAGCTGATGAAATAAATGAGTATAGAAAGAGTGAGGTGTAGCTAATAAATGGCTGGGGAAAGAAGGTCCATCTAAATGACCTAATTTCACTGCAGCTGAGAAGATCTCATAAAAAACAATTCATTTTTTATTATAGCCAGTATACAACTGTCATGTGCCTAAGCAGAGAAAATGGACCTTCGTTGACATCTGACCTTAAAATCTGTTACCATCCAGGTAATTATAGGAATGATCTTTTACAGATAGTTGCAGAGGAAGGGGGGTTCGAGGTTGTGTGTAAAGAGAGGCGATGGGCACGCGTGGCTCAGAAACTGGGTTACCCTCCAGGCAAAAACATCGGCTCCCTCTTGAGGTCCCATTTTGAGAGGATTGTCTATCCCTTCGAGATGTTCCAGTCTGGGGCCAGTTTGCCGGTACATGTTTGTACTTGATATTTTTTTATCTCATACATGGGATCTCTCATTCTTTATAGACTGCTGATGAGTTAATGGGTGGGCTAATGTGGTGTAAATGTAATGTGTAATATATCATGCTCAATGGTTGTTTTGGACTTCATTAACCTCTTATCTGTACCAAGAATATTTCAAATATATACTAATAATTCATTCATTATCTTCCACTTTATCCTCTATTAGGGTCGCAGTGGGGTTCCCCATGCCCATCCAGGGGAGAACGTTTCGGGCGCTGGGCAGATACACCCAAGACAGGGCGCCAATCTATCGCTGGGCACACAGTCACTCACACAGACACGCACGCATACACACTCTATATGGGGCAAGTTGGAGAGCTCAATTGACTTGATCCATGTTTTTGGACTGTGGAAGGAAACCGGAAAACCCGGAGGAAACCCACGCAGACAATGGGAGCACATGGAAACTCCACCCAGATGGGGATTCGAACCAGGAATCCCTAGAGCTGAGAGGAGAACATGCTAAACCACTAAGCCACCATGCAGCAAAATATATACTTCATGTAGTAATTGTCAGATTTATTGATGAATAGCTTTAAACCATTCTGTTTATTCACAACAAAAATCTATTCGCTATTCTTAGTTTTATAGTTGACATTTTGTCTGTATTTGTATTTTCCACAATGTGGGTTGTTCCAAATACGGTGAGTTCGATGACCGTGTGTGTGTTCTTGTTCGTTCTGTTGTAAACCTGTGTGCAGCCATGTAAACCAAGGCCATATGATAGTGAAGATGTGGATAAGGAGTACAAGCCCCACTCCATCCCCCTCCGGCAGTCAGTCCAGCCACCTAAGATCAACAATTACGGCCGGCGAGCCAATCGCTTGCAGAGTGATGTGAGTATCTGTCTTAGAAGGTCGGATAATCGATAACCAGTTTCATTTTACATATGAATAGTCTTCAGTTGTTTGAATAACAAGGCGAAAAATCTACAAACCTTACGCCTGCAGCGGTGTGACCCGCCCCACAAACAGCTCTTGTGATGCGTACTGTTGTGTTTTGCTGATTCAGCTGGAAACCTGTTTAACAGCATTTCTGCTCGCATTCGGAGCAGTTCACACACACACACACACACACACACACACACACACACACACACACACACACACGATGGACAAATGTACTGGGAATGACCTGAATCAGTAAATTCATAAATCAGCTTTATGCAATCACTGACACAAGTGATTCAAATCCAGTACTGAGTCATGTATACCATCCATCCATTATCTTCCGCTTTATCCTCTATTAGGGTTGTGGGGGAGGGGGGGGTTCTTCGTGCCCATCCAGGGGAGAAAGTTTAGGACGCTGGGCAAATACACCCAGGACAGGGTGGCAATCTATCGCTGGGCACACACTCACTCACACAAACACGCACACATACACTCTCTATATGGGGCAATTTGGAGAACTCAATTGACTTGATCCATGTTTTTGGACTGTGGGAGGAAACCGGAGAACCCGGATGAAACCCACACAGACACGGGGAGAACATGGAACTCCACCCAGATGGGCATTTGAACCGGGAATCCCTAGAGAGGAGAACGTGATAACCACTAAGCCACCGTGCCGCCAGTCATGTATACAAATTCATTTATTCTTCAAATTTTGTAGAAACAGTTTAGGGAAGGCCCTGCTCTTCCACTACGACAGTGCATAAAGCAAGATCCATAGACTGCATTGGAACAACTTGATTGGCTCGACCTCAACCACAGCAAACATGTTTGTGATAAACAAGGATGGAGATTTTGAGTCTGGTCCTTGCATCCAACATCAGTATCAGAGCTCTCACAGATGCTCAAATATTAAATAAAGCTACAGGAAGCTGTTGGAGCTGCTTGCAGACACAGCATGTAATGAATACTATGTCTGTACTCCAGTATGTTTGTCCAGATGCTGGGTGGGGATGTACATACACTGGTCATATACATGTTTATGGTGAAGTGTTTCATGAGGTGGATTGGAGGCTTTGGGGTCGGAATGTGTGCTTTAAGAATCATGTCCCCGTGTAGATACAGATGCACCTTTATCCGAAGGGCTGCTTCTTTTTTTGAACATTCACGCATCATGTGACACTCCAGCTTGCTTTGGGTCTTGATCATGGCTGACTTTCATGCTGCTTTCATCTCTTTGCTGGTTGCATTCTTGCTAAATATTGCTTCTTTATTTATTGTTCCTTTTTTGTTTTTCCAAAACCTAAAAACACTTAAGTTTGGACTTTTTGCAGATTAATCTGTTTCAAATCTGCAAGTCTAGTCTCCTTAATCCTCATTTGTTTAGTTAAAAAATGTTAAAGCCTTTATCACCTTTTGTTTTGCCTCATTGAATTCATCAGTGTCACTATCTTTTCAACCATTTTGCTATCTGAATGTATCTTATTACAGCTTTAGTTATGCCGTTTAAAAGTGTGTACTTCCTTTCTCTTAATGTTTAATACACGCAAAGGATGTTTTGCGTTGATGGTTAACATTTCAAACTTATCAGAACCAACTTGGTGACTTTTCTCATCTGCTTATATTGCTTTGTTTCAGATGCCATGGTAACATGTACAGTAAAATATTCTCCATGCATGAATCAGATTATATGCTGACTCGCCAAACTATTAGCTCCACCTCATTGTTTCGACCCTCACTGTTTATTTATTCAGCTCGGCTTACACTACAGATGGGCTTGTAGTTCTACCATTACAGAAACTAGTCCATCGGTTTTTCTACATTTACATTTAGTCATTTAGCAGACGCTTTTATCCAAAGTGACTTACAAATGAGAACATTACAAGTCAGTAGTTATGAAGAAACCAACTACACTGTAAAATCATCAAACCTAATTGATCTTTACACACTTTGTTAGTCTCCTGTACTTGTTTAGAGTAGGTTATTAGATGCAGCAGTTTGTGATGGTCATTTTTTAAGTCTTGATCAGAGCTCACAGAATGCTTGCACCTTGATCCTTTTGGTTAATTGGATTTAGAAAAAAAAAAAAAACACTCCAGCAAACTGCTGGGTCTGATCCATTTCTACCAGAGCAAGTAGCACTAACACCACCAACATGTCCAAGTCACTGCTGTGCTGAGAATCATTCATCACATAATGAACACTGTCATGGTCCTGTAGAAGTCCTGATTTTTTTTTTTAATGGGCTACAGTCTGTAAATCTCATTGATGATAAACACTGAGGTGAATCTTATTCAGTGGCTGATTTGTAAACATCTCTGCATACACATTCTGGTTGACTTCCTGGTCTGAGTGACCATGTAAATGGTTAATTCAGTATAAATGCATTTTATTCGTTGTTTGAAGTCTCTCATGTGTAAATGATGTCACTGTTGTAAATTGAAGAAGTCAAACTTCCCTGTTTCCACATAATGATCAATGCATGATTTGTCCTCTACGGCTTTCGGACATTATGCCTGAGCTCAGATCAGTACAGGAATGTTTTTGTGAAAAGTCATCACTGTTCTGTTTCACCTTTAATTACTATGGTCCAGTTCTGCAGCTTGTTGGAAGCTCTGCTTTTATCTGCTGATCTAAAAAAGACTCGTCCATAAGAAAAGTTATTGAATTTGTCTCTGTTTCTCCTCTGCCCCATTGTCAATGTCATGGTTGTTGTCTCCCTACACAGGGGCCGGAGGATCCGACCCACCACCCCATTACCACCGGCTCTCCACACGTCTCCTCGGTACTGCCTCTCGCTGGCGCTCATCCTCCTTCCTTCCTTCCTTCCTATGGCCTTTCCTCCTCATTGCCATGCCCTCATTAACAACTTTGCTACTCCTACTTCTTCACTCACTCCCACTGACATGCAGCTCGTTCTCAGCCTGGCGCACTCTGTGGTGTTGCTAACGTGCATCGTGGTTAAGCTGGAGTTTTCATTTTCATTAAAATACCCTTTTGCTTGTCATGTGATTTAACACGGCTAGCTCCTTTCGGAGGGTCATCGCCAGGCTGTTTTTGGGATCTCTCTTTGCTTCACTCTGCTGGTCTCTAACAACCTTAATTCTTAGCTTGGTGGCATTTTCTGCATTCATGCTTTTTTTATGTAATTCTGCAAACCTGTGTCCATATGTAGCAGTAGTTCCCCATCTAAACCTGCTGTATTTTAAAACATGCTAATCCGGCATGTGTTCGTTTAATCTCTTATGCTGTTTGTTTTGAATAATTATTGTTCAATTTGTAAACACACAGCCATAACTGATTTGACTTCTAACTGATATAATATGGTATGGTGCTCTGCAGTCCTACAATTGTCATGACACATGCTAAAACAAAACCAGAAGTGTGATAAAGTTAGAAAGCTGTTCAGAAGTCAGCTAATGTAACCTGTTCTGTCTTTCCTTAGCCGGAGCCCACAGAGGAGGACATTGAGAAAAACCCAGAGCTAAAGAAGCTGCAAATCTACGGAGCCGGTCCAAAAATGATGGGCCTGGGTCTGGTGGCACGCGACAAGGCTAGGAAGAAAGGTATCCACCCCGGCCATTCTGCAAGTAACCAGATTGTACAACAAATGTATTTACCTATGTGTGTTTTTTCTTAAAGATGAGCTGCCTCAGACTGTGATTGTTAAGGACAATAGAAGCATTAAAGAAGAAAGCAGTGAGGCCTTGGTCACAAAGTCGGACCCAGACATCCCTCCTCCTCCTCCGAATCTCATCGTCAAGACTGAAATAAAGAAACAGGAGGAGAACGGAAGCTTTGATGGAGCAGGAGATCTTATTAAGGATGAGCCCTGCACTAAGATGACCATGAGGCTCCGACGTAACCACAGCAACCCTCAGTTTGTAAGTGTAAAAGCACCATATGTTGATTTTGGCTAATCACTTGGTTGATCAGTAAATTTTTTGAGTGTGATCCTCTCAAATGTGTGGGTTTAGTTTGAGGTCATATGCTGAGTCATCAGTGTGGTCGCTAAGTGATTATCAAGCTGAAGATTGTAGGTTCCAATGACTTTTTATTACTAAATGTTTTATTAAAGTTATTGGTGATCATGGATCGATATTCATTAATCTTTACTGTGACTAAGAACAGTTTTGGAGAAACACCAGTAAACAACTAGTTTACAGCAGTAATTAAGTCATCATTACTAAAGAGATTGATGTAATATTGTATATTTAAATAATCACATGTTGGTAGTTGCTTAAGACTTTTGTAGTTTCTCTGGTTCTAACTCGGGGTCCTGCTTTTCCCAGGTGGATTCGTTTGTGTGCCGCATGTGTGGCCGTGGTGACGACGATGAGAAGCTACTCCTGTGTGATGGTTGTGATGACAATTACCACACTTTCTGCCTTCTGCCGCCCCTCACAGATCCACCCAAGGGCAACTGGCGTTGTCCCAAATGTGTGGCGGAGGTAAATGGGGAAAGGCCAGCTTAGGTTTTGTTGTTTGATTTTGACTCCTCTGAACAAGAAGCCTGACTCCAAATGGGATTGTCAGGGAAGTCTTGTTGATAATTACTGCACCCATTGAGTTGATTCATACTCATTACCCCTACCTGAGCTCCTCTGATTTATAGGGGTTCCAGAGAGACAAAATCCCAGTGGATTTTCTTTTCTATATAATCTACAGATCTCTTTAGCTCCTTTTACTAATTACCCACCAAATATTCCTGTTAGGGGTGCCGATGGCAGTTACTTGCTTTAACAATAGAAATCCTTTTCAGGTTTTACTTATGTCACCTTTAAACAGAAAGCTGATAGTATAACAAAGATTAGGGGCAGTGTTTGTAATAACAGTACTCTTTTAGTATACAGTATTTAATCTGTATTTGGTCAACAGTTCTTTCAGTATAATCAATACAGCAGTAAATGTACATGTCACATGTAGTGTAATGTATTGTAGCTGACCATGTGCATCACTTTATTGTTTTCTGATGCTTTGAGCTTTAAAACAGAAAAGTGTTATACAGAAGCTGGGTTAAAATGCAAGTTGAGTTACCATGGTAACAGGCATATCCTCACATTCTTAAGAGGACAGATTGTGCAGCAGGCCTCTGTTTCACTCTTGACTCGGTATTTTTAGTATCTGAGATTTTCATGCAGTCAGAATATTGCTCTACCGTTTCTGATTTTTAGTAAGTCAAATGTCACCTGTGTTTGTTTGCATGCAGGAGTGTAAGAAACCTACGGAAGCCTTTGGGTTTGAACAGGCCACAAGAGAATACACGTTACAGAGCTTCGGTGAGATGGCCGATGCTTTCAAGGCTGACTACTTCAACATGCCTGTCCATGTGAGTGCTTTACAAACGTTACCTCATTGAACTTGAGTCTTTCACTCACAGAGCCACTCATGAGATGTAACACATATATTTTAGATGGTGCCAACCGAGCTGGTGGAGAGGGAGTTTTGGCGGTTGGTTAGTAGCATTGAGGAGGATGTGACTGTAGAATATGGAGCTGACATTCACTCAAAAGAGTTTGGAAGCGGGTTTCCTGTTAACAATGGCAAGAGGCATCTGTCCGAGGAGGAGGAGGTAAATAAATGGCTGACCATCCTTTGGTTATAATCTCAAATCAGTTTTGATTTTTAGTTTCCTATAAACAGGTCATTAAAAAAGTCACTGCCATCAACTTTTTACAGGCATATGCACGCAGTGGGTGGAACCTGAATGTAATGCCAGTGTTGGAACAGTCAGTATTGTGCCATATCAATGCCGACATCTCGGGCATGAAGGTTCCGTGGCTGTACGTTGGCATGGTGTTTTCGGCGTTCTGCTGGCATATCGAGGATCACTGGAGTTACTCCATCAATTATCTACACTGGTAATGAAACCATATGTACCTTTAATGTTAAACCTTTATAGGGTTTATTACAATTAATTATAAAAAATATTACAATTAATAATAACTAATTCACATAATAAAGTTGTTTTAATATATACAAACCCCTTTTCCAGATACTCCCTTGTTTAATTAACCAGTTGTTCATTAGCAGGGCAGTGTACACAATCGTGGGATAAAATCATTAGAATGGGAAAGAAGACTGTGACGGGTTTATGCTAGATGCGTTTTGCATAGTTTAAGCAGACCTTTTTATTTTGGCTCCTAGATGATCTGGATAATTAGGAATGTGTTTCAGAATGTACATAGATCTGAAGTATTATTTTTTACATAAGAACAGTACTTCACTCTGCAGAGGTAAGAAACTTTACCCTACTGAGGTCCAGACATCCTGACGTCATGGATGGCTCCCTGAGACTGTGTCTCTGTCTCTCCACTATTAGCAGAAGCGATTGATCATGTGCATGAGAGACTTTCAGCAACCAATTTGGAAATCTAGTGGTTTGAATAAACACTGTGTGTCTCAAGCGGATTTGAGTGAAAATTATTTAAATAAATCAGGTTGTAGTTCTAGGGTCAGCTCTTTATTTTAATAATTAAAATGTTAGATGCAGTATGTGTTGTTTATTTTATTCTTGTTATTTTTTTGATGATTTCTTAATGTGGAACACGTGAGCTTCATATGCCCTTAATGTGTCCCAATGCAGGGGGGAACCCAAAACATGGTATGGTGTTCCTGCAGTTGCCGCTGAGAACCTGGAGGAGGTAATGAAGACTCTCACGCCCGAGCTCTTCGAGTTTCAGCCAGATCTGCTCCATCAGCTCGTCACCATCATGAACCCGAACATCCTTATGAATCATGGAGTACCGGTCAGCAGCGTCTTTCATGAGCTCATTTATTACTCAGATGTTATCTTGTATCAGGCAGAACTGTTGGATGATGATTACACATGTAATTTATACTTATCAGCCATTTCGTTAGATACAGCTCCTTGTTTCTACATCCATTGTTTGATCAGCTTAATTCACTTAATGCATACACCTCCGTTACTGTAATGTACTGAGAATAATCCATTAGCCATAAATGTCCAGCCCTCAGCGTCATGCCGGCACTCATGTTGCCACAGCAACTTTTGTGTGCCTTCTGCACACATCACATGACCAGAAGGGTATATACAGGCTCATCCCATTATATAATGGGGTGTTTAGACATTTAGGCTTTAAAACGTATGCACAGCAGGGAATAACTATTTGCACCCTGAATGATACACTTCAGAAATGGCTTTTTTTTATTTAACATGGCAAATATAATTTGGCTCCAAACTAAATTTCCATTTCGCTGAATGGAACCTTATTGACTGTATGTTATGTAGTTTGTATGTGATCTAATAATAGGACTTAAAGTAGAAGTGAAAAATGTTGCAGAAATAGTTCCCATGCACTGTATACGGTTCAGTGGTTCCTTTGAGGTCAGATGTAAACAAGTTGGTTTGTATTTGCATAAATTTACAGCAGCAGTAGTGCTAATAAGTTTGGGCATCACTGTTGTTTTTCAGCTGCCATATTCAGGATCTCCTTGTAACCTTATGTCCCACTTTGTTTGACAGGTCGTACGAACCAATCAGTGTGCTGGAGAGTTTGTCATCACCTTCCCTCGAGCCTATCACAGTGGATTTAATCAGGGATATAACTTTGCTGAAGCTGTCAACTTCTGCACTGCAGACTGGGTTTGTACAGACACTTACTTCTAAGGGATGAAATTAAACATGTACTAAAAATTTTGTACCTTTTTTTTATTTATTTTTTATTTTTTTGATTTTTTAAGATTTTATGATCAATCACAAGCACAGATGGAGTTAAATGAATTTATATGTAAATAAATAAGTTAGTTAACTGTGAAAACAAGGAAAGAAACTGAGACAAGTAGTTCTGACACAACCAGATTTAGCGAGTGAGCATAAAAAATACCACTTCCTTTTACTTAAGGAACAAACATCTGATGGTTTTGAATCTTGAGAAATATTCCATGTTCAAACAAATTCGAACTTCAGCAGCTGCAGTGTTAAATTTAATAACTGGTCCCACATAAATTTAATTTAAAATAATAATAACATGCTGTTTTAATTCTAAAGGGAACTTGTCGGCTGTGCTTCAGAATGTTTTTGGAACTGACCTCTTTGTTTGTGGCTTTATATAAAAAATGTATATTTCTTAATTCATTTAAATTAAATTAAATAAATACAAATTGTTTTCATGACTATAAAACTCAGGTCTTTGTTCTTTCTCATACTTCATTAGTTACCGACAGGAAGGTCTTGCATCGAGCATTACCGTCGCCTCCGACGCTACTGTGTGTTTTCCCATGAGGAGCTCACTTGCAAAATGGCTGCTTGCCCAGAGAAGCTAGACCTTAATCTTGCTGCTGCGACTCACCGAGAGATGTTTATTATCGTCCAAGAGGAGAGAAAACTCCGCAAGGGCCTGCTTGAAAAGGTTAGTCTGCAACAGCTAAATCACACCAACTTCACTGTCTGTCAGTTCCAACTGTTATTTCATTTGGAGCTTCTAACAATGCAAATGCTTCACAATGCAAACTAACAAAAAAGGTCTAAAATAAATATTTTAATACGAATGAGTACAAAAACAATGTTTAACAAGGTGTAGAGAATGTGCTTCAAGCCACATGTTTGCAGTGTAGTTTGGGAGACAATATGTGACACGAAGGGCTTTCCATATGCGCAGGAGAACTTTTAAATTTCAAATGACTGTAATGGGTTTTTTTTGAGGGGGGGGGTAATTAATTAATAATTTTTTATTTTCAAGTTCAGTAGCTTAAAACAGAATAAAAGTTAAGCATTTATTCTCCCTTTTTCACTTAAAGTGCCAGTTTTGCCAAATTTCAGATCCAAAATATTTGGTGCCTCACTACTAGTAACAAGTTTACTGTTAGGGCTTCAGGCAAAATCCACTCCATCCGGGGGCCAGCATTAGTTAGTTATATTACTGTATTGGTTCGGTCACCATTTTAGTTAAGTCATCAGTTGCAAAGAGGGTGCAACTTATGGATCCTGTCAGTCTGTAAATGCTACATTCTTTTAAAATATCAGTTCTCTAATGTGAGAGCATATTTAAAATTTTCAACATTTGGCACAGGGACTGTAAATCCACCTCTGGTATAAAGTGCTGTGTTTTTTCAGTGACCAACCACCATGTTTATTCGCAGGGTATCACAGAAGCTGAGCGGGAGGCGTTCGAGTTGTTACCTGATGATGAGAGGCAGTGTGATAAATGTAAGACCACCTGCTTCCTGTCAGCCTTGGCCTGCATCAACTGCACTGAGCGTCTTGTCTGTCTGTATCACACGCAAGACCTCTGCTCCTGTCCCACAGAAAAACTCTACCTCAGGTACAGATTTGGTCGTGATTGTAGTCGGTGGACATTTTGATTTGTGTAGTAGCAGTAATTTGAACACCAGTTCTGTGTCTCCTCAGGTATCGCTATACTCTGGACGAGCTACTGTCCATGCTGCACAAGCTGAAAGTCCGCGCCGAGTCGTTTGACTCATGGGCCAACAGAGTGAAAGAAGCACTTGAGCAGGAGGAAGGCAGCAAAATAGGTAAATAGGTAATAGGTATAAAACGGGTTGTTCTGTGTTTAAGGCTGATGGGCAATGCTGCTTTCTTAGTCATTGTATGAACGTCATGGAAAACTGATATCAACACTGTTTTCCTATAATATAAAACACCTCCTCTCATAGATCATATTGATCATATATTAATCTTTATTATGTATTTTTTATATATATATATATATATATATATATATATATATATATATATATATATATATATATATATATATATATTGTAGAAATAATGAAACTTGTGTTTTATTGAATGAATATGGTTTGCACTTTGTCATGTTTGGTATGCATATGATCATCCTCCAAAGGCGCTTATTTCTGTACAAGGTATACATTGCTAGATTGTGATGTAGTAGATTTATAGAACACTACATATTTCTGGAATACTGTAGCCTAACAGATGGTCTGCAGGAGAAACTCCTTTGTATTTTAATACAATCAATCAGCATGAAGCAT
>JAFMOD010000092.1:2846527-2897614 GCA_019802435.1 Corydoras maculifer
ATGAACCGTTTACACTACATCATCGCTAAAAGCGATTTATTTCTGCAAAGACAAAAATAATAACAAGGTAATTAAATTAAACTTTCTCTTCCAGGCTCTGCTTGAAAAAGTGGAGAAATTTGAAACGCGTGTTCAGTCTGTGGTGAACAGTGGTGGTGGTGGTGGCGGCGAGTGGAAACATTCCTCAGCTACACCCTCAGAGGAGGAGGTGCTGGCCCTACTGAAAGAAGGGAGCACACTGCCGGCTGTGGCTCCATCCTGTTCGCTTCTGTCAGGTCTGCAGGAACAGAGACACTGGCTTGAGCAGGTGCGGAGGACAATGGGAACCAATGGTGGTGGAGAGGTGACTCTGGTTATTTTGAGAAACCTAATGGAGGCTGGTTGCAACGTGCCACAGAGCAGCAGTGTGGAAACGGCCATGGCAGAGCTGCAGGAGCTACTGACCATTGCTGAACGCTGGGAGGAAAAAGCTCAGATCTGCCTCGAGCACAGGTGAAGCCAGGACACTGATGACACGGTCTGATGACTGTGAAGAGACTTTCAAACTTTTATTTTAATATGTTTCTGTTATCTCTGTGATTACAGACAGAAGCATCCTCTGTCAACGTTGGAGGCCATTGTGAATGAGGCGCAGCTCATTCCGGTGCAGCTGCCCAACATTCTGGCCCTGCAAGGCTGCCTGAGCCGTGCTCGCGCTTGGGTGACTGATTTAGAGGAAATCCAGGCATGTTTTAATTAATTCATTCATTCATTTTTTGCACATACCAGTCTGATCAGGGGTTATTGAAGTCGAATGGAAAATAATTCTAAGAATAAATGGTCCCAAAAACAGTCCCTTGATGAGGACTGGTACTCTTTTATACCAGAACTTCTAAGAACACTTTTAAGACAGTACCGGCTTTGTGTTCTGTTTGCATGAGAGAAAGTGGGAACTGTTTATAGAAGTATGCACTTTTTGATGTATACTAGTACACAAATGTTAAATCAGTGCATTACTCATCTGCCTAACTATCAAAACTGACTTTGTAAGGAAAGTCCTCAAAGGCTTTCCTTTCATTTATTTAAAATATAACCAGCTACCTGTCTTGACTTCTCTGTTGTATCGATTTTGCAGCAGAACGGAGAGCACTATCCATGTCTAGATGACCTGGAGGGTTTGGTGGCGATCGGCCGTGACCTGCCCGTGTTGATGGAGGAGCTGAGGCAGCTGGAACTTCAAGTGGCCAGTGCTCACTCCTGGAGAGAAAAGGCCAGCAAGACGTTCCTGAAGAAGGGAAGTCAGCCCAGTTTGCTGGAGGTGCGTGAAGGTGTCTCGTGTGCTATTTTAAGGAAGTCTAGATGGGAACTCTGTCAGTTTTTGGCTTCTCTTCTGTACAGGTCTTGTGTCCCTGTGTGGAGAAACGGAAGAAGAGAGAGGACGAGACTCTAAACCCAGAACCCGACACTGATCTCAATGTGTTGGGCCTCACCGCACAGGACCTGAGAGACCCAGGAGCTATTGTATGTGCAAACACATGTTACTGCCAAAAATACAGTTTAAAACCTTCTGTACACAAATAAATACACACACACATTATATATATATACACACACACACACACACGTGTCTATCTCTGTAGGTGGTTTCAGACGACACAACCCTTTACATTCGGACAATTGAAGGGCTAAAGCAATAGGCTTAACTTAAGTCTCCTGTTTACTTCCTGTTGACCTCTTGTGCACTGGACAGATAAAGCCAAAAGGCGAAATGTGGCATCAGGTCCTTTGAAATGCTCAGGTTCTCATAAGTTTAACATGAAGTTTAATTATTTAATTCAGCTGTGCAGTGGCTCATGGTCTCCCCTCACAGCAAAAAGGTCCTGGGTTCGATTCCCAGGTGGACAAAAGGTTTTTGTGTGTACTACCCTTACCTGCATCCCACAATGCCTGCATCCCACAATGCCATCACGTTATGTTAGTATAATTGGAAATACTATGTTGCCCTACCCCCCACAGGTTCCAGCAGAGGTTTATTCTCCTGAAGAACAGACCTGAAGCTTAATAAATAAATAAAATAATACTGTTTAACTTGTACTGGTTAAAAATGAATCCTTTAGTTTTAGTAATTCCGTATTTACATGCCAGTAAATGTGTGATCCTTTTGTTTTTCCGCATTGAGCCTGTATGTGTTTATTTTTTGGTTCCTTTATTACTAAATATTTATGAGGTTGTATCCCTGTGACTCGGACAGGTAATGGCGTTTAAAGAGGGAGAGAAGCAGGAGAAAGAGGCTCTTCTGCGACTCAGGCAGCTGAACCTAACCAAACCCGAGCTGAACGCCTCCACTAAAGACACTCTGCAAGCAGATGTCAGACAGGAACGGAGACATGGCTCTATGGACACAGGCTCATCTAGGCCCTCGGACGATTCCCCGCAGCAGAATGGTCGTTCTTCTCCCTCTCACAGCGGCTCGCAGTCTGTGTGTGTTTGTGGGGACCAGTCCCGCTCTTTGCTCTATCGCTGCCATCTGTGCAAAGACTGGTTTCATGGAGGCTGCGTGTCTTTTCCTACTGTACTGAGCACAGCTGATTTGCCGCTTACGAGCCCACTCTGCTGGTGGGACTGGGACACACGTTTCCTTTGCCCACGGTGTCAGCGCACCCGGCGACCACGGCTGGAAACCATCCTAGCGCTGCTGGTGGCGCTACAGAAGCTGCCCGTGCGCCTGCCGGAGGGGGAGGCCTTGCAGTGTCTTACCGAGAGGGCCATCGGCTGGCAGGGGCGTGCCAAACAAGCCCTGGACACTCCAGAAGTGCAGGGGGCACTGCAGAGGTTACAGGAACTAAAGGAAATGAACAACAGCAGGACAAAAGAAAAAGAAAATAAGGGAAACATTGAGGACGTGATCGTATTATCTGACTCTGAGGAGCCGGATGATGGCGTGATCGATCTCACAGATGAAAACAACATGGAGAAAAGCAACAGGACGAAAGCAGCCAATGGAACAAAGGTAAAGTGGAGGAGGACGGAATGGGTTAACGTCGGTTTCTGTAGCAGGCCATGAAAACTAATTTAAGGTGAATTGGATGGTTTCAATTTCCCCTATATAGTGTTTATTTGAGTGTGTGTGCCTAGGGATGGATTGTCACTGTCCTCTGTGTATCTGTCCAGCGACCAAAATGTTCTGGATGGGTATGGGAAACCCCCATGCAACCGTGATAGAGGATTTAGTTAAAGATATGATACAATGCAAATGAACTTAAGCGTTTTATTAATGTTTTTTTTATTTATTTATTTTTTTATATAAATCTTGATGATTTTTACCTTTTTGCAGTCTGGCTGTGAAAATTACATTAAGAAAGCAGAGGTTCAAAGTGTCACAGGTTAGTTTTTTTTTTTCCATTTATTTATTTTTTATTTTAAATAAACTTTTAATTTTTTGCTACGTTAACATTACTGCTTCATTTACCCTGAAGGTGTAGAATCTCTAATTCCATTACTGCCACACCTCAAAGGACCAGTAATTAAACTGTCCTCCTTAACAAGAGCTCTGTTAGAGGAGCTGCAACTAGAGGGAGACCTGCTGGAGGTTTCGCTCGACCAGACGCATGCCATCTACCGCCTCCTGCAAGCAGCATCCCCACCCCCACAGCAGGCTCTCAGTACACTCATACAGGTAAATTAAATGCATTAATACGCTTTCAAAGTGCTTGGCTGTAGAATGCTGGGTTTTCAGGTTGAAATCTTTTTTTTTTTTAAGCCACATTGCCTTTCTCTCCCTCTGTGTCAGATCGAACTGCAGGAACACTCGGGTCGTGCAAACAAGATTAAAGAATCAAAGAGGAAAAGGAAAAGTCAGAAAGATGTGGGAGCCAAATCCACGGAGTCGTCAGAGTCCAAGAAAACGCGTGCTGTGACCCATACGCCTGAACTGCTGCAAGAGGTACATTTCATATCCATCAATAACTAGTTTGTTAAATCACTTAATCAAGCTGTTAATCAGTTATCAATTAGTTAATCAATCAAGCTGTTGTTTATATGGAGGTGACTGGTACTGTATGTCCTGGCTAACAGCATCACTTTACCTGCTGAGTTCTAAAGGGATCCTTTAGACATTTATAATTCATTCATTATCTTCCGCTTTATCCTATATCAGGGTCGCGGGGGGGTTCCCCATGCCCATCCAGGGGAGAACATTTCGGTCGCTGGGCAGACACACCCAGGACACGGCGCCAATCCATCGCCGGTCACACACTCACTCACACAGACACGCACGCATACACACTCTATATGGGGCAATTTGGAGAACTCAATTGGCTTGTTCCATGTTTTTGGACTGTGGGACGAAACCGGAGAACCCGGAGGAAACCCACGCGGACACGGGGAGAACATGGAAACTTCACCCAGATGGGGATTCAAACCGGGAATCCCTAGTGCTGAGAGGAAAACATGTTAACCACTAAGCCACCGTGCCGCCTTTACATTTATAATGTAGATCCAAAAAAAAATAAATTTTAATGTTCTGTTAATAAAAGTAATGCAAGCTAGTATGTGGCTGCATCGAAACAACTGTTCATCCTGCTCATCTTACACACGATTTGCTGATGTCTAACAGAAGGTGCAGCTTATTAAGGACAATTTATAAAACATTAAAGTTAAGTTTATACGCAGAAGATTTGCACTTACTTTTAGATAAATCAAGGGTTGTGGTTCATGTGTGTAGACTTCTATGACATCAGAACTTGATCTGCATGTGTTTAGCTCAAACAGAACTGTATTTTCTTTCTGCTACAGGTTTTGTGAAGCCATGTGTTCTAAACCATTGGACAGTATGTAACTGAATGAGAGACCTGAAGAGAAACCATTCAGATCTCTGGGCCAAAATATCTAAACCCTCCAGACAGCAGAGGAGATCTCAGTGATTCAGCTAAAGAACCACACTGAACCCTTTCTGTTCTGTCGTGCACCTTCACTCCCACCTGTCCCTGGTTGAGGTTAGCGTCTCCTCTCTGTCACTCATTCTGACCTTCTGTGCCTCCATCGCTCAGCTTCTTCCTGCACCCATCTCTTCACCACGTGCTCGCTGCTTGGCGGTGGGCAGTACAGAGACGTTACGCTCAGAGTCCTGCCGTCATTCTGTCTGTTCCATTCCCTTTCCAAACTGCACTGAAGACCCTGAACCCTCACGATTCACCCACATACAAAAAGGTTGGGCTCTCTCAGCCAGGCGTGTGGCTCAGATGGTAATACTTGTATTTTCTACGTATTGATCTCATGTCTCACGTGAGGCCGTCGAGAGAGACACCCCGCCTCATCTAGTACAACATTTAGGGAAGTGTGAGGAAAAGCTTCTGGTGCTACTTTCCCCCCGTTATAGGTCACTGTATATTATTCCTCTTTCTCTCTCCACTGACATTCAGTTTTCATTGTTAACAACTTATTTTTCGTGCAAAACATTTGGGTCTCATTCTGCTGTTTCCTCCCTACGTCTTTATGTTTCTCCTCTCAAGTCCAAGGAACTGTACAAACCTCACACCTCACTGTAACACTTCATTTCTTTTTGTTTTTCTGGGTTCTATAATACATTATTATTATTATTATTATTATTATTATTATTATTATTATGATCGGTATTGCCGACAAGAAAGTTTGTGTTTAAACCTTTTTATTTCAGGTTGCCTTTGTTTCTTTTCACTTGTTAGAGAATAAAAGTTTAGACTTGTTTTAGGAATCTGCGTCATCTTTGCTGTACTGACGTGTGTGTGAATGGGTGTGGTACAGAGAAGTAGGAGGAAGCATTATTTATTCATTAATAAACAGAAATCAAATGTAGGTTTTTGATACAGTAATCTGTATACAATGAGCACCACCCTTTATGGAGATGACCCTTTCTTGCTGCTCAGGGAACGCCATGCTCAGGTCGATTAATTCATATTAAAAGTGCTGAGTATGAAAAAACTCTTAACTTATTGTTCTGTCATCTTAAAATAGCACAGCATGCTACAGTGGCATGGTGGTTAGCATGTCCGCCTATCGGGGAATCCAGGTTCGAATCCGTCTGGGGGGAGTTTACATGTTCTTCCCATGTGGGTTTTTTTCCGGTTTCCTCCCACAGTCCAATCCCCCCAGGTAGTGTGTGTCTGTGAGTGAATGTGTGCCCAGTGATGGATTGGTTCTGTCCTTAATGTATCTGCCCTGCACCTGAAATGTCCCTCGTATGACCCATCATCACCACCCGTGAGCCCAGCATTAAGAAGTTAAGTTAAGATGAGGCGAGTTTATGCTGATTAAGCCAGGGAAATGTTTAAACCTGTGAAAAATAAGATATAAAGTAAGCCCTCTGGAATCTGAATATATTACTGTAGCCCAAAAAAAGCCAAAACAATGTTATGCAAACTTGATTCTCATTGTAATTCACACTGTTTATAATTTAGGTGAATATGCAGGTGAACATGCGTGGGTTGAATTATCAATAAACAGTGTGAATTACAATGAGGATCACTTGTGTTCATTCCTGATTATAATAAACTTCACAATATCTTAAAATCTCAGTGCTGAACATACTGAATAAATCTACATTAAAACTACAGCATCCATTAATATCAAACCTTTGAAACACATTCATTGATTTAAATCTTTTTAGACCTTATATGTGTCAGAGTAGAGACTAGAGCTTATCCCAGTGCTCACAGGGTGAAGGGTCTCTGCAAATTCACCACAGCTGAGATGCACACACTTCTTCTGATGAAAACTCTCAAATACAAGGTGAGAACTTTCAATTACATAAATATTTTATGTACATATCTGCTGTTGGAATGGAATTAGTGAAATAAAGTCGTTTAAAATCTGTACTTCTAGTATTTAGCGTCATTACTATGTCACCACAGGTCTTTAAACACATAGGAATATACCAGCTTCCCCTTGTGGTGAGAACAGCCAACAGGAAACTAACAAAAACAAATGGACTACAGTCTGTAATTGCAAAACTACAAAGTCCATCTATATGGTAAGTGAAATAATGGAGCGAGATGGGGGTGTGTCCAAACTTTTGACTAGTACTGTGCAGGGGCGTTTTTAGGGTTTAGAAACATGGGCTTTAGCCCAGATCCCTTATTCCCCCTCTGTCCTGTTTAAAAATTAATTAGTTATAAATTAAATAACATATGAAATATGTCTGTCAGCAGTGGAGAGCACATTCAGTTTAAATAAATGATGGTTTTGGCTGAAAATCTTTGAATAAACGAACCTGAGTTTCGGCAGAAAAGCATGAAACCGTTTTACGAGTTTTAACAAGGTTTTTGCTTTGAAATACCGTAACTTTGCGACAATTTGCGCCTTACGAAAAAAACACGGTTCCTGAAAGCTGAGAAGCTGCTCTTTAAGCCAACATACAGCTATTACGGTAACTTTACTCCCGATACTGGCGAACAATATCTGTCTCCCTTACACACACACACACACACACACACACACACACACAGAGCTTAGAAACACAAACAGCTGACGGTGATGCCGTCGTTCGGTCTGTTAGGTTTTTATAATAGTTTTAAGTAATTTAGTAACAGTAATAATGTAAAGTAGGCAGCACGTCTCTCAGCTCTAGGGATTTCCGGTTCTAATCCCCATCTGGTTTCCATGTTCTCCCCGTGTCTGCGTGGGTTTCATCCGGGTTCTCCGGTTTCCTCCCACAGTCCAAAAACACGGATCAAGTCAATTGAGTTCTCCAAATTGCCCCATGTAGAGTGTGTATGTGTGAGTAAGTGTGTGCCCAGCGATAGGTTGGCGCTCTGTCCTGGGTCTATCTGCCCAGCGCCTGAAACGTGCTCCCCTGGATGGGCATGGGGAACCCCCCCCCCAGTGACGCTAATAGAGGATAAAGCGGAAGATAATGAATGAATGATTAATGTAAAGTAAAGCTCATGATGAGTTGAATAGTTCAGGGAACAGAGAAAATGACTATTTGATGAATGAGCATGGAAAAGGGTATGAATGTCCTATGGCCCCGAAAGCCCAGGTCTAACGACGCCCCTGGTACTGTGTACACATATATGTATAAACTGTAATATTTTAAAACGCGCATTGTGACGTGACCGCGTTACCCCTTATTTTCATTTTTGTTCTTTTTTTAAGCGCCAATGAGAAAAAACTAAAGGTTATAAACCAAACGCAAACACGCGCATACGCGTTACCGTAATGTCACGAAACTTTGGTAAATATGCGGTTAGTCCTGTAGAGGGCGCTAGTAGGCCGACTTGAGATGGATGACGTCACACGGGCCTGAACACGGAAGACGGGGAGTGAACGCACCGTGTCAGGTTGACGGCTGGGTGGCTGTTCGTCAGGCTGCTTCGCCGCGAGCTGAAGAAGCGAGAAAAGGTTTTAAAATAACTTTTACTCAAATATCCAGAGGACATGTCGGTGTTCGGGAAGCTGTTCGGTACCGGGGGGAAAGGGAACCCGGCTCCGAGTCCCCAGGACGCGATTCAGAAGCTTAGAGAGACGGAGGCGATGTTGATGAAGAAACAGGAATATTTAGAGCAGAAGATCGAGGCGGAGCTGCAGTGCGCCAAGAAGAACGGCACGAAAAACAAACGAGGTAGCTTTTAAACTTCTGCTTTAACGCCATTGGCCTTTACTTTATGTTTTACACCGTTATTTTAGACTAACAGCCGAATAGGAATGGAATGGCTGGACTAAAAAGTCTTTAATAAGGAGAAGCACCCCTGAGGGAAACGGAAAGGTTTACTGTGCGAGTCCAGCGTTTCTCTGGAGGTTTTTAGAACGTTTTCTGCGACATTAAGCTGAAAAAACAGCGTGTTATTGAGGGAAGGGAAGCCGCCGTCGCGAGGGCCTCGCGGAATGACAGCATCAATCACGTGGTCACGTTGAGAAATCAGGAAGTTTTTGTGTTTTGTTAAGGTTTTATGTCTTAATGGACACATTAAGCGAATGACGCTCTTACGTAAGCTATATATATATATATGTATAGCTTTCGTAAGAACGTCATAAATACGTTAGAGATCGTGTTGGTGTTAGATTGTCAGAAATAGATTGTCAATTTTTCATTACACTTTCTCATCTCATCTGTAAACCTTAAGATAAGTTTTACAGCTTCAATAAACTTCAGTCAACAAAAAACTTCGATTTTTATTGAACACTCCATTAAATGCTGCATTTTTTTGGGCTGCTGTATTTTTCCTATAACGAAGTCACTTTCATTATATTAAACTTTTATCAGTAAAAAAAAAATTAAGAAGATATTTGTTGATAAGTTGAGAAGATATCAGTGTATAATGTATTTATGTGTGTGTAATATATATATATATATATATATATATATATATGTGTGTGTGTGTGTTAGAAATCGTGTTAGATTGTTAGAGTTAGATTGTCAATAATTTTTCATTATACTTTCTCATCTCATCTGTAAATCTTAAGCTGAGTTTTACAGCTTCAATAAACTTCGTTCCTTATGGATTTTTTATTAAACACTTAATGAAATGCTGTATTTTTTTCGTTTTTTTTTTTTTTTGGGTCACTTTCATTATATTAAACTTTTATTAGTAAAAAAAAAATAGGGTTTAAGAAAATATTTGTTGACAATCAGCAGGTCAGACTTTTTAAAGCAAGCAAGAACACAGCCAAGAAAATGGTGGTCAGTATCTCTCACTAAACCATTTGTAAATAAATGTCATTGACTTTAATTCGGTTAAATTAGCAGTGCTGGAATCTGCCTTACAGTTCCATGATTGCTTGTTCAACAGGGTCAGCAAGCTGTAAGTGTACTCAATGTTTAACCACCAAGCAACCCTTCTGCCCCAGGAGGGTAAAGCAGGAACACACACAAATTACTCCTTTTCTGTGTATAATGTATGTATGTATGTATATGTGTGTGTAATATATATACAGTATATATATATATATATATATATATATATATATATATATATATATATATATATATATACATATATATGTATATGTATATGTGTGTGTGTAATAAATATATATATGAGACAAGCCAGTTAAGTCATTTTAGCCTGTACTCACTCTACAAAAACAGAGATTTGAAGGTGTTGTTTTCTGTCCCAAGCTGCCCTTCAGGCCCTAAAGAGAAAGAAACGTTATGAAAAGCAGCTGACACAGATCGATGGCACTCTGTCCACCATCGAGTACCAGCGAGAAGCTTTAGAGAATGCTAACACCAACACTGAAGTGCTCAAGAATATGGGCTATGCAGCGAAGGCCATGAAGAATGCGCATCAGAACATGTAAGAAAGTACAGTAGAGACAGCGTCGGTTGTAAACACACTCGCTGAATAAAGATTAAGATCATACTCTTCTGTGTTATATAAGGTGAGTGTAATGAAATCAACATTTTATTGTCAATCTGTGTGTTTTAGGGATATAGATAAGGTAGACGAACTGATGCAGGACATCACTGAGCAGCAGGAGCTGGCACAGGAGATCTCAGACGCTATTTCAAAACCTGTTGGCTTTGGTGAAGAGTTTGATGAGGTACAGCTCAAGAGTAAATGTTCACTGTCAGATTTTCAAATAATCATAGGCATCATAGCCTTGAGTGTAAATATCCAGATAAGCAAAATATAATTTTGGTTGGAGAAAAGCAAGAATATATTCTGAAACATTTTAATGTCCAGACTTGTAGTTTCAAATTTATGGATTTGTTTGAACTAGTAAAATCTTAGGTTTGATGTTTGTCAAGGAGGTTATAGGTTAACACATTGAAGCAATAAGGTTCAAGAGGGGGTGTGTTATTGTGACAGGAAAGAGGTTTTTAGACACGATGCAAAGCCCAGTATTTGCCTTATGGCTGTTTAAATTCCATTTGCATTCCAAGTTCGAGTAAGTTGAAGCACAGGGTATTTGTATAATACCAGGATTGTCATTTGTTTGAGTAAAAACACCATGTTCTCATCTGTGTAATTGGATTCATCCTAATTTAATATTCACGATAACAAAATCTGGTTCAGCCCACTTGTCATCTTTGAATGAGTGGATCTCATTAAGTAAGATACAAGTTTAATTAGACTTTACATTAATCTTCTGATCACCAGAAGTTGGATCTATAGATAGATAGATAGACAGACAGACAGCTGTATGATACTGCACAAATTTAACAGGTTAAACAACAACTTAAAAATAGAAATATAATAAGTGTGAGATTAAAATAAGGTTCATGTTCTGCAGGTAAACAGTGCTGATGGTCACCGACATTTATTTATTTAAAATTTAACTTTGTTTAGGATGAACTTCTGGCAGAATTAGAGGAGCTGGAACAGGAGGAGCTGGATAACACCCTGCTGGAAGTTGGTGGCCCAGAAAACATCTCACTGCCCAGTGTGCCTTCAACCTCATTACCCTCTCACCCAGGTGACTACTGTGGAAAATCAATAAAGGTGGTGTGGAATCAGAGCTTGGACAATTTATTATTGAGTTTACCAGTAAATTAAGTCATTGACCACTTCATTATTGGAAATACAGTATTATACCTCTGTTTCTATCCAAATTTTATCTAATCACTGTTTTTTACGTTAATCATATTGATGTGATTGTGTACAGGATACAGGAATCTGAATTCAAACCAAACTTTAATTCGGTTCTATTAGTTTCTGCTTGTAAATTTTGTTCTCACATGCGTTTTTTTTTTTTTTTTTTTTTAATCAACAGCTAAGAAGATTCAAGTGGAGGATGACGATGAGGGAATGGCGGAACTGCAGGCATGGGCTAATTAAAAGCAGCCTGAACAGCCAGGCTGTGTATGATTTCTTTTGGTGGACTGAGCATCCCAGTCAGCATGAACACTTACAGAGGGTTAATATTGTGAAACCAATTTCTTAGCAATCTGTTGCTCTGGCTCCAAATCACTCTGGTTCCCTGTGCCAAGGGGTTAAGCAAAGAATATAAAAACAAATCCATCAGCTACATCTTAGCTGTGAATTGATCTGGTAGTAAAATCAATTTTAGGTTTGTCCTTTTCAGTAATTCTTTGTAATCAGATTGTGGAAATTATTCAACTCCCACTGCAGTAAAGTGTCTTTACAAGTTTGATCTTGTTCACAATCCAAATGCAACTTAAATTACAATATTTTTATTTTTTAAGATTATTTAACCCCTTAGTCATGAAGATCATTAGTATTAAGTATAACTTTTTTGCAGCAATTAACCGGCATCTTATTCCGTTCCTCATGGGCCAAGGCCTCCAGTTCATCGAAATGCTGCAATTGCCTTCATGTTCCAACAGAGATTTTCTATTGGATTTAAGTCAGGCAATTGTGATGGCCAATCCAGAGTTTTCTAGCCCTTCCTCTTCCAATATTGTTGTAATTTAAGTGTTTGTCTATTTGTCAATTATACAAGTACTTATTTTATCTGATTGAAAATGGGATAAAAAAAAACAAATCTCAAACTTGCTGCAGTGGAAGTTGAATAATTTTGAACACTACTGTTAGGTATTCAAGGAGTTAAAAATGAGTGCTCTGCTAAAAGATCTACCTCGACTTGTAAATTGAATTACCCCTCATTATTACCCATTTAACACGATTTCGAAATGGGAATCCTTTCATGGATTTGTTTTCATAAACAGCATGATCTATTATTAAAACTCTAGAAACATCTTGCACTGTACTGGCATGAAAATTCTGAAGTAGTTACATGGGTGCAGTATTTTTTGGATCGAAAGGGTTTTAAACCCCCAGTGTTGTCAATTATTTAAAACAGTTTCCCAGTTCCTTGTTTATTGATTATATATTTTGCAGATTTACCAAAAAAATGCTATGTTTCTTCCTCAGTCTACACTTCTGTCAAATGCTGTATTCTGGCAGATACTATAAATGCTGCTCTTATTATAGTCCTACTTTTTTTGCCCAGGGCAAATTGGGCTTCCTGTTCTGTCCTTGACTGTCCTTCCTGCTGAGTTACAAATCATTTAGACAGACATTGATCCTACATATCAATATCCATTAGAGCCTAAAAAGCAGCTGTTAGCTAAATCAAAACCAATTTTCTGTTTTCTATTATACGTTCCATGGTTTGCAGATACACAGTAACAGTCAAAAGTTTGGACACTCCCCCTTCATTTAAACACCTCTGCTGGGATAGGAATAATGCACCAACCAAATATTACCTGCTCTTTGGTGGTATTGTTGGGGTCCTGACCATTAGAACAGAGCAAAGAGAACATACACAGTATGTATTATAGTCCACAAACCGATGGACTACAGACTGGAATTGTTACAAAAAGTGAAACTGAGATCATGGACAATAAGGAGCAAAATTTTTGGTCCAGTTTTTTTGTCTGGTACTACACATACACACACACACACACACATATCTTCTATCTTTTGTTCGGATGCCATGATGTCTGATGTGTGTACAGTTGGTTGAGATAAAGCAGATGAGACGTTTGTTATCTAAAAGGTCTTTAAATATTTTTCTTTCTTTGTTGTATTCAGTTTTGGTACAAAGCCCCAGCTCTCTGTATAAAATCCTGTTTCAACTATAAATACAAAAAAAAGCCAAAACTCGTTGGTGTTGCACTTTATGCATATGAAGACATGTTCTGCCACGTGCCTTAATTTGCATGCTCATGCAGCTCGAGTGACATGTCTTAACCTGTCTGTCTGCCTAATGTGTACGATGCCCGACAACACTGATGACTTTTATAGACACTTAAGTGTGAGAAGAATGTCTCGAATTTTCCTAGTTCTTCTTCTGGACCCTGCAGTTCTGTTCATATTGTGAGGGCTCTTATTTATTTTGTGCTGTACTTGGAACATTTGTTAATGTCTTTTTAAAATCCCAAGAGTTCAATATATGGGTTTCTGCAATAAAAATTAAAATGCCTTCTGGTTTGAATAACAAATGTTCTCATTCTTTGCCTAACAAAAAAAAATCAGACACTAATACAATATAGTTTTTAAAAATTTGCACTTCCCAATGGCGGCAAGGACACAGAAAAGTCCTTTGCTTTAATACAAACTTTCGGCCATTTTGGAACTTGGTATTATATGTAAGTAATTTAAAATTCCTCACAGTTCCCCCCTATGGGAGCACGTACATGCTCCCATAAAGAAATTTTAAACAAAAATTCTACGCCCCTATACATAAGTCTTAAGACAAAATTTACATGTTACAATTATTAAAAATTTGGCATGTCATTGTATCTAGATCCCAAGAAATATTTAACAGGTTAACGTAACTAAATGCTGAGGCGGCAGAGAGCTAATTAAACTACCCCCCTCTAACTAAAACCCCTCTTGACAGTGCCCAATATATAACATGGCCATATAGGCTGAAAACTATATGGAGTAAATTAGTATTGCAGTCAATACGTGACAGAATATCACAAATTGCAAAGCACACATTTACACACATTTTTTTGCAGATGACTCCTCGGTTTGGGCGGCATGGTGACTTAGTGGTTAGCATGTTCTCTCAGCACTAGGGATTCCCGGTTCAAATTCACGTGGGTTTCATCCAGGTTCTCCGGTTACCCCCCACAGTCCAAAAACATGGATCAAGTCAATTGAATTCTCCAAATTGCCCCATATAGAGTGTGTGTGTGTAAGTGTGTGCCCAGCGATAGATTGGCGCCCTGTCCTGGGTGTATCTGCCCAGCGCCTAAAACTTTCTCCCCTGGATGGGCATGGGGAACCCCACCGCGACCCTAATAGAGGACAAAGCGGAAAATAATGAATGAATGAATCCACGGTGTGACGTCAGTGGACTCTTCTTTTACCATCTTTGTGCTATGTGTGTGTGTGCCCTCTGTTGATAACTGCTTGTGACCTCGCTAGATGTTTATATTTTTACATAGAGGCTTTTTGCATTAATGCATTCTTAGAGAACCAGGTGGCATGTGCAGTACAGCTGATTTTACCACTGCAAAATGGTGGAATGATCTTCCCAACTCCATCTGTAAGGTGGAGTCACTTAGCATCTTTAAGAAATAACAACACTTCTTCCACAGACACCTCATATAAAAAAATCCATCCATCCATCTATTATCTTCTGCTTTATTCTATGTTAGGGTCGCGGGGGGGTGGGGTGGGGGGGGAGAACATTTTGTATATAGGGAGGGGTAGCTCTCAGAGGTCATGGGCAAGCATTCCAATGATTTTGGGTTCAAATCCCAGGTCCACTGATGCAACCAGTGTGGCATCAAGTTGGGATACTTGTAAGTCACTACTAAATGTAAATGTAGTCTGTTGAATAGGCCTCATGGCAGAACCCACTGCTCACTGAGGACAAAAACAAAAGAACATGTGTTCATTTCAGACTCTCCAAAAACTCACAAGATTTGTCTGAAGGGCTCCATTAAAATAGTAAATCGATAAAAGGTCTGAAAAGTTGCTAAATAGAAGTTGGCAAGACTATGAAAGAGGGCAGCACAGTGGCTTAGTGTTTAGCATGTTTTCCTCTCAGCACTAGGGATTCCCGGTTCGAATCCCCATCTGGGTGGAGTTTCCATGTTCTCCCTGTGACCGCGTGGGTTTGCTCCGGGTTCTCCGGTTTCCTCCCTCAGTCCAAAAACATGGATCAAGTCAATGGTTGAGGTCGAGCCAATTAAGTTGTTCCAATGCAGTCCATGAATCTTGCTTTATGCACTGTCGTAGTGGAAGAGCAGGGCCTTCCCTAAACTGTTTCTACAAAATTTGAAGAATAAATGAATTTGTATACATGACTGGGGGCACGGTGGCTTAGTGGTTATCACGTTCTCCTCTCTAGGGATTCCCGGTTCAAATGCCCATCTGGGTGAAATTTCCATGTTCTTCCCGTGTCCACGTGGGTTTCCTCTGCGTTTTCCGGTTTCCTCCCTCAGTCCAAAAACATGGATCAAGTCAATTGAGTTCTCCAAATTGCCCCATATAGAGTGTGTATGCATGAGTGAGTGTGTGATAGTGATAGATTGGCACCCTGTCCTGGGTCTGCCCAGCGCCCGAAACGTTCTCCCCTGGATGGGCATGGGGAACCCCCCCCCTCGTGACCCTAATATACGATAAAGTGGAAGATAATGGATGGATGGACTATAAAAGACTGACGAAAAGTATTTTAGAGCCAGATAATCATTTCTAGGCGACTTTTATTATGTAAAACGTCCGATTCACACCCGTTTTTTGTGTTTTCTAAACCGGTGAACGGTCTTTACATTCCTATGTTCAGACTTTGTGTCTAGTCTCTCACATTAACAACTCGGGGTCATAAACTCGGGTCATACAGAACTGTGGGCTTTTAAATGTTTTATCATTTCACATTCAGTCCGAATACAGGCGCGGAAAGAAAAAGCGGCGCCGCGCGTGTATGACGTCATGTGCCTCTGCCAGTCGGAAGTACGCGTGCGCGTGAGCTAGCTTCGCTGATGCAAGACAGCCTCGGCGTTCAGGTTCGGATCTGCGCTTTAGTTCTGTCCTCGCTGCTGCTTTGATCTTCCTCCCAGCCCGCCGTCATGTCGGAGGACGAGGTGAGTTCGGGAGGCTTGCGTTCTGAAGGGCGGCTTCGCGGCGAGAGGGGTTTAAAGGGCCGGGCTCTGGTTTCGGGGCCTGGGCAGCCTGTGGCCTCGAGCCGGTGCTGCTAACGCACGCTGCCCGCGCCTCGCAGCTCCCCCCGCGGTGGCGGCGCTCTCCTCCCGCGGGCGGCTCGTTAGAGATGGCGCGGGTTCTGAACGCGCTGGAGACGGTTCCTCTCTCTAACAGTCCGCTTTGTGGCTCCGTAACACGTGCTCGGTGCCTCGATAACGAGGAGATGCTCTGCGAGCTGTCTGGAACAGCCTCGTCTTTCGCGTTATCGTCTAAATAAACACTGAAACCAAAATGTATTAACATGTCAAACTGTAGATTGGTTCCAAGTTTGGAACTTTGACGCCAAAGCTCCATTTTTCTGTAACGTTGGTAACCAGATGTTCAGCCTGCTGTCTGTGTATGGAAAGCTGTTAGTCCCCATGTTGGTCGTAGTGCTTTGTGTTGGCTTGTAAATTTCCAAGGCGAAAGTACAGTGTTAACACATTACATTACGTTACATTACATTTGGTCATTTATTGGACGCTTTTATCCAAAGCGACTTACAAGGTGAGCACAGGGTTAATCACAACATCCCTGGAGCAATGAGGGTTAAGGGCCTTGCTCAAGGACCCACACTGGTAACTTCAGTGAACCTGGGGTTTGAACCCACAACCTTCAGATTGATAACCCAACACCCTGACCACTGAGCTACCGCGCCCCTTGTGAGGTTCTTTTACATTATCGGGTGGGTGGTGGATGACTCCCAGCACTGCAGTGCAGTGAGAGTGGTGGTGTGTCAGGACGTGTGCTGCTAGTGGGAGTGGAGTTTCCCCATGACTGTCTTCACACAGAATTCTATTACACATCCACCTCATTGTTCATGGACCTTCAGTAATGCACATGTATTTGCATTTGGTCATTTAGCAGACGCTTTTATCCTAAGCGACTCACAAGGTGAACACAGGGTTAATCACTACATCCCTGGAGCAATGAGGGTTAAGGGTCTTGCACAAGGATCTTGTTAAGGGTCTTGCACAAGGACCCACACTGGTAACTTCAGCGAACCTGGGGTTTGAACCCACAACCTTCAGATTGATAACCCAACACC
The DNA here is from genome assembly GCA_019802435.1 of Corydoras maculifer. Lineage (NCBI taxonomy): Eukaryota > Metazoa > Chordata > Actinopteri > Siluriformes > Callichthyidae > Corydoras > Corydoras maculifer. The sequence continues at coordinate 2,864,135 of JAFMOD010000092.1, forward strand.
CTGACCACTGAGCTACTGCTCCCTAAGGACACCCTGTAACACCCAGGGACAGATAAGGAGGAGGGTGATGGTTATATTGTATATGTAGGGTGTTGGGCAATCAGTCTGAAGATTGGGTTTTAAGCCCAGATCACTGAAGTTACTGATGTTCCTGACCGTTATTGCTGTGTTGTATCAGGGCTGACCCTGTATTGTGGCCCCAAGTGTCAGGTTGAGATACTTGTCGATAAATCTAATGTAAATTATGCACCCTGGACAGGCTGTCAGACCACCGCAGGGCAGATACATAGACAGGCATATTTGTGCTGTAAACAATTCTGTACTGTCCGTTTACTTACTGGCATGTCTTTGGCCTATCCCAGAACATAGAAGTTTTTCATCTACTAATGTGTCTTTATTTGATGTAGTTACAAGTTTAACTTTCTTCTGTACACATTATTCAATCAACGTGTTTACTGTCTCAAATACCAACCTCGTTTTCCAGAAAGTTGATACACGCAAAACATACATATTAATTTACTTAAAACTGCATTTTACAGACGAAAGGACAAAAATTGGATGTTGTGTGTCTACTTAATGACCTCATGAAATGTAATGACACGTCCTGAGCTTCGCTTAACTTTCCTCCCAGATCTTATTTGACCCCTCCACCACCAAGAAAAAGAAGAAGAAGAAGAAGCCCTTCATGCTTGATGAAGAAGGTGATGGACTTGGAGAAGAGGCACAACCGGTGGAACCTCGGGAAGCAGAACCTGATGCAGCAGAGGAGAAAGAAGTGATGCCTGAGGAGGAGATGGAATGGAAAAAAGGTGTGATGAGTATAAGTCTTATCTTGAGTCATTAGTTATTTTGTGCTTTAAAAAAACCTCAGTATTCAGGAGAATAATACGGAGTGTAGTATGAAACTAGAAAAAATGGTTACACTGACGGTCAGATTACTTCTTAATTGAAATAAATGCAGAAATATCAGTTAACTACTTTAAATTCCTCTGTTTTCTAGCGTGAGTAGTATAAAATATAGGGGGAAATGTTAATTGTGGCCCAATAGCAGATGATTCCTCTTTATTCCATTTTAGTCAGGCTTCATTCTGTAGTCCTCATTATTACCAATATTCGCCTGTCTGGGTCTAAATGGCAGAAATAAGTGGTGTTTTCTAAAAATCACCTCCATCACATACTTAAATGTGTTCAGAACCCAATAAGTTTTCCTTTCTTTATGTTTTTCTCCGGTACAACACTGCATCCTCTAAGTTCTGAGGCTGGTTAATAATGGTAATACTGATCGTTTAGCGTGTACAATCACACTGCTGATACGATCACATTCTGATACACGATTTTAACATCAGAACAACAGCCTGGGAAAAATGCTTTTTAGAGTGATCGTGATTTTAAGAAGTTTGATCGTATGTTTGATTGCCAGACAAGTTTTTTATTTCAAAATGTGTTTATATATGTAAGTAAATGTTTGGTTTATACCTCTGCAGAAACAACAGATGACCTGGATGACTTAAATTTCTTCAATCAGAAAAAGAAGAAAAAGAAGCCCAAAAAAGTATTTGATAATGATGTTGAAGAAGGCATGAAGGTTGGTAACAATCTGGCACCAATTAAATAATTGTGCTATTTTATGAATAATTTGATGGAATAACTTGGTGGTTCAGTATATTCAGGTCAGCTGACTTCATTCATTTGACTCATAAAGTTGCTAAACCCAAAACTAACCTACAAATCGATGTTTGTTGTAATACCACCCAGCCCATGCACAAATAAACATTAGTTACAGCTGTAAACCATGTATGTTTTCTGATTAACATGAGTTTATACTGAATCCTGGTGATAGCACACCGATATCACCACTGAGAGGGTCCGTGCACTATGTTTCATCATCTTCAAAACATTAACAACTGCTCCAATTACACTAATACACTAAGTTAATAATACGAAGCGAGAGATAGACTAGTCTCTGTTCTGAGTGTCAAGCAGTAAAGAGACATTTTTTTTCTCTTGTATTTGGTGATTAGGAGCTGAAGATTGAGAGTGAACAGCCTGAGGTAATGGAAGATAATGATTTGGATTTAAAGCTGCCAGGGAAGAAGAAGAAGTCCAAAAAAGTGGAATTTGTGGAAGAGGACATGATTGAGAAAGATGAGGGTACGTGAACATTGTACTGAATTAGTGGTGTAGATAACTGACTGGTACATGGATGATCATATTAAAATATCTCCTGCAGCCATAGAAGATGATGAAAGCACGAACGCAAATGGCATCACCTTCAGCTCTCAGACTGGTCCGGCCTGGGCAAACTCAGAAAGGGACTACACATATGATGAGGTAATTTCCTGTTTTGTGTTAAAATGTTCATACATTAACAGGAAAGAAAAGTTTATACAAACAAGTAACAATTTCTTAGTTTGGTGTTGACTTTTCCTCACACAAGCATCCATGAAATAAAACGTTTGTTTTTAGTTCCTTAAATGTGAAAACTTTAAATATACTTGCTTGTCATCATTATCCATGAGCCTGAGTTCCTGATGTTCCTCCACAGCTGTTAACTCGAGCTTTTAACCTCATGAGAGAGAAGAATCCTGACATGGTGGCAGGAGAGAAGAGGAAGTTTGTCATGAAGCCCCCTCAGGTGGTGCGAGTGGGAACAAAGAAAACGTCCTTCGTCAACTTCACAGACATTTGCAAACTGTAAGTTGGTTTTGTTTGGTCAGAATATTAATCAGCCTTCACTAATTCATATGGTTTTGGTTGTGTTCGTAGCAGTGATGCACCGAAAAGAAATTTATCAGCCTGAAACTGAACAAAATGAATCATTTGGCTAAATAATAAAGATGTTTTTTCATAAATTTGATCACTCTTTTTCACTGCTAGATAAATTAAATAAACAAGATATTTTTATCTTGGTTTTTCTGCAGTTCTGCTTTTGCTGCAGTTAAGTAGATGCATTTATTAATATGCTATTATTATTTTACAGATTACATCGACAACCAAAACATCTTCTGGCTTTCTTACTGGCTGAGCTGGGTACAAGGTACATGCATCATTAAAGTGTGAACCAGGTTACAATATTTTGTTCGTAAATATTAATAAATAGATGTTTCTTTTCGCAGTGGCTCCATAGACGGAAATAACCAGTTGGTGATTAAGGGGCGTTTTCAGCAGAAGCAAATAGAGAATGTCTTAAGAAGATACATCAGTGAGTCCAAAACTGACTCATTTATTTTTATTTAATTTTTTGTTTAAGTGACTGATGTGTGTTAAATAATTTACATTAGCTTATATTTTTTTTGTATGTAGCTTTTATTTATCTATATACAGTATTAGTTAAAGTTTGGGTTAAATATTAAGTTCAACTTCTTTTTTTTATTTTTTTTATAGCGCTCTTTACAATAGTACACGATTACAAAGCAGCTTTACAGTATTCAATTCATTTATAATGAAGGCAGATGAGCAAATACATTTGGCAATATAATGTGTATTTTTAAAAAGGAAACTATGGGAAGTAAATTATTATTAATATCATTAGTTGTTGCATGTTTTTATTATCATTATGATTAAAATCTGTTGCACCTTTTTTTTTTTTTTTTTTTTCAGAGGAATACGTGACCTGCCACACATGCCGCTCTCCAGACACCATTCTGCAGAAGGACACCCGGCTGTACTTCCTGCAGTGCGAGACGTGTCACTCGCGCTGCTCCGTGGCAAGCATCAAGACAGGATTCCAGGCCGTCACTGGCAAGAGAGCGCAGCTCCGCGCCAAAGCCAACTAACGGCGTGGCCTCATCTCTTCCGAAACCTTCTTTCATTACAGTATGCTGCCCCTTATTGCTGTTCAGATTACTCAGTTTTAGTCTATTTTCAGTGATGGACTTGAGGAAGGAGCTCTATGGTTTAGAATAACCTTATTTTGTGATTTGAAAACACACATAAAAATCCAGAATGGAGAGGAAACCAAAAGTCCAGCGGTGTAATACCACCTGATAATTATTGCAGGTTTACCACGAACAATAAATCGAGGATGAGGATGTTTAGTTGATGGTATTTCATGCTCCATAATATCTGTTGCTCACACACGTGGCATACGTCTGCTTTTTTAAACAGAACCACAACATAAAGCTTATCATAAAGACTGACTACTGTTGCTTTATTTGCAGACAGTGTTTTTGTTCTACAGGTCTGCCATAAGATTTCTAATCCATTAAGGTCTGGCGATCTGTGCACCATCAGTGATGACCTCGGAGGGACTTTGTGATTGCTGTGTTTAAACTTTTGCTTATGGTAGATGATTTAAATCCGAGATGAAAGTGACATCACATTTTCAGTTGAATCATCCTGGTGCAGTGTGAAAACCTTGCACATTCATACGAATATCAAAATATGATGTGCTGGGTTTGAAAATATGGGGCAGCAGATAATAGTGTTTATGTTGAATTGAGACGGTGTCATTGTTTAAAACTGATTTTTAATAAAAGAAATATGTTCTAGCACTGTCAATGATTTTTGGAAGTTCTCTCTCTTTTTCTGTCTGTAATTCATAAAGTGATCAATTATGGTGCAGATGCCTAAATATGTTCTATCTGTCAGGATCAGGATTGACATTGGGTTAGCTAAGTCGCTTCTCAGAGGTTCAGGGTTCTGAGAAGACTAACAAAGGTCCTTTCTGTGTGTAGTCTGCATGCTCTCCCTCTGCCTGAATGGATTTACTTCGGTTTCCTTTAACATTCCAAAGACATGCTGAAGGGTACAATAGAGATACTAGTTGCCCCGTGCCTCTCTTTTCTAACCTTTCCTGTCGGGAAATGGCGCATGATGCTTCCTTAATGGTAAACTCAACTATAAATCAAATCTCGGTCCAGTCTACATTTTTCCTGACGTCAAGTCTCCAGTGTTGGTGTTGTGGGCCGGCCGAGCCCAGATTAGACCTGTATCTGTGTTGTGTATTTATCAATTGGTTTTAGAGATGGGTGTCGACTCCTTAAGCCCATATTTAAAAGGAATTGTTGGAACCTCAGCATTAAGTTGCATTATTTGAGGCAGGGTTCTATAAAACATTTTTTGCCAGAAGTGCAAGAGTATTTTTACAAACACTGCTGTTTTTTTTATACATCTTTGAAATGGTCATACTTTTAAACAAACTCTGCTTCTACATTTAAAGAGGTTGTTTACAAAAAAATCATAAATTGTGATAATTGCTATTCTTACAGTGAATACCTCCATCTGAAGATATAGAGAATTGATTAAGCATTTAGTTTGTGATTTCTTTAGCGCTGAAGGCTAAGAAATAGCATTTCAGTGAAACTGAAGGCCACAATAAGATCCAGCAGACCTAAAAAAAAAATCTCAAGACAGAACTGCTCATGAGCTGCTGAGAACGGAAAATGGAAAACCCTCGTATGACTTGTAAGAACCTGCAGATAGATTCAGCTGAGTCAGGAGTGACAATGAGGGTGCAACACATTACTTGCTGAAACATAACTCCTTTAAGTTCATAATGTAGGAATTCCTACCTGTGACCATGGTGATTGCTCCAGAATATTTAGACAAGTTACTGAAGTCATGGACAGCCGGTACAATGTTAAAAGGTTTAGACCACAAACTGTCTGAAACTACTGCCGCACACCCAGTTCAAATTTCTAAACATTATTTTACATCAATATAGGAAACTTTTGGTTTTCAAGAGGAGTAATCATACAGTAGGATCCAGAGATCCTAAATGTTTTAATTTTTAAATTCAGTATGCTTACATTTAAAACATAACAGTCAAAAATGTCACAGCTTTGTAATATATAAACCTAATTGTTGTTGCTAATGTTCTTTACTCCCTGCAGCATCCCTCACAGTGGTGCAGTGGTTAGTGTCTCTGCCTTACTGCTTAAGACAAGAAAAGGTCCTCCCTGTGTCCGAGTTTTACTCTGGTTTTACAGATACTAAATATATATATATATATATATATATATATATATATATATATATATAGGAAGAGTTCGTGACCAAGTATGAGCAGTTTATATCTTAATTGGTTTAAAGTTCGTAAAATTGTATAAAATCGAATCTTCTGTTCTTTTAAGAACATTGACAAAGTTAATTACCACGGTTACCATGTTTGTAAAGGTTCCAAAGTCGGCCTTAAGAGTTAAAGTGTTCAGGAGCCAAGGAGAGACCGAGACGTGACGTAAAACGATAGCTCTCTTTGATATTTATGCAGCCAATAAGGTTTGTGTTCTGTTAGTATACCAATTATGTTTACGTAAAGTTTATTACCTTTTCTAGCATAAGGTGAATTAATATGTAATTACGGTTCTAAATCAAGATGTAAATTCGTGTGGTTAAACAAACAAAGGTTCATTCTTAAGATTAAGAGTTTACAATGTAGAAATTGCTCATTGTATATTTGTTTATGTGATTTATGTTACAGTTCTTACGGTTGGGTGTAAGGTTATGTACAAGGTTAAGGTACAACCTCAACAATAAACCTAATCAGTATTGGCAAGAACGGTGGCTTAGTGGTTAGCATGTTCTCCTCTCAGCACTAGGGATTCCCGGTTCAAATACCCATCTGGGTGGCGTTTCCATGTTCTCCCCGTATCCGCGTGGGTTTCCTCCGGGTTCTCCGGTTTCCTCCCACATTCCACAAACATGGATCAAGTCAATTGAGTTCTCCAAACTGCCCCATATAGTGTGTGTCTGTGTGTATGAGTGAGTGCCCAGCGATAGATTGGCGCCCTGTCCTGGGTATGTCTGCCCAGCGCCCGAAACGTTCTCCCCTGGATGGGCATGGGGAACCCCACCGCGACCCTAATAGAGGATAAAGTGGAAGATAATGAAGGAATGAATGTTCCTTACTGCCTGCAGCATCACTCACAGTGGTGCAGTGGTTAGTGCCTCTGCCTTACAGCAAGAAGGTCCTGGGTTTGATTCCTGCTTAAGACAAGCAAAGGTCCTCCCTGTGTCCGAGTGGATTTACTCTGGTTTTACAGATACTAAAGATCTAACACACACAATATGCTCTAAGTGATGCCATTGTGGAATGGGGTTTGGTTGATATAAAGAATGATGGTCCTTTGTTTGATTCTCTGTTGTTGTTTCTCAGTGGGTTTCATAAAGCTGCTGCAGTGAGAATGCGTTTGAACTTCTGAAGGACATTTTCACATTATGATACATGGAGCATCTGTGTACAGTTCTCTAATTGATTAATGTCTCTCTACCACCGAAAACTAAGACCACAGGCAACTGAAATGATCAGGAGCGAATATAAATACGAGTTTAAAGCCATTTTGGATTTTAAACCATTAAATCGGATGGATTTGAGTTGAACGTGAGCGCTTGGGAGGGCGCAGCTATAGGAAGCGGATATGTAAGCGTTAGCGGAAGTGGTACTGCCCAGAGCGACTGAAGAGCGAGGAGGACGGACACTCCAACCGTAGCTTTCAGAGATTAAAAAGCAGGAGTAGACGCCATTAAAAACGTGAGTGTGCTTATTTTAGCGGATTAGAAGACCAACTCCACACCGATAGCTTCTACTTTTGAGCCGCCGTCTCGGAATCGGCATTGAATGGCGGTCGTTAGCATTAGCTCGCGAAAAGAGAAGAGATCAACGTCTAACGGCGATTGCGGCGAAAATGGACGGAGCGAAGGCTAAATCCGAAACCGCGTCTTACGGACTAGATAGTCTCACTATCGAGGGTGTGAAAGAACGAAAAATGCGCCCTGTTTAGCGGTTAATGATCGGGCAGGTCTGCATTTGGAATTCGGGATTTATTCACGGGGTAACGCTCCTAAACGGAGGCCGCTCGCTTTCAGTGGAAAAAAAAACCGCAGTGAGGAAAATGTAACGAATACGTCACGAAATACAGAATTAAACGATGACGTAGGCCAGACAAACAATTAAACACCAAAGCGTTGTGGTTTTCGGCAGGTTTTATGTGTATAGTGTCGAAAGAACGAGGCGCTGATGAGCAAGCTAACGTCATTGTAGGCAGCAAACTAGGCTACCTATCTAGTGCATCTCTGGCATTTGGGATAAACGTCACGATCGCGGTAAATCGCTGAATGCGTGCAGAGGTCCGTTATTACCGATGAAATACCGATTAAATGCAACGTTCGCGGGGCTGGGGATTGATCGGCACTGCTGTAGGTCGAGCAGGTGCCTCAGTCTGTTCATGGTGGATGAACTGGATTGCGGCGCTTTGCGTTAAAATGGGTCATGCCCTAATTAGTTCATTTAATAACCGACTTATGTCTGATCGAGCCTTTATTAAGTAAGCGCTAGTGAGAAACCGGAGTGTTCTTGATTTTACTGGTTTGTCAGCACCAGAGGGGTCGTTTGCAGGGTATTTGGCAGAACAAATATTCACCGTGTGTTCATACCCACGGCCTGGACGGACCTCACCGATTTATAAGTGCACTTACATTTGTTAGTGCACTTGCCTATAGCACACATATGATAACAAAGATGTATTTAACAATAATTAAATGACACGCATGGTGTTGAATAGTACACTATTGTGGTGTTATGGCTATATAGACTAATGAGTATTAATGTCAACCACTGCACTGAATTTCCTGCTGCAGATTCTGCAGATTGGCATGTGCATCTATTAAGATGGAAAGCCAGTCACAGCCTCTGTTTACGCTGCAGCACCTTTATCATGGTGGTGGTTGGGTTGTACTGTACTCTTACAGTAAGATGAAAAGGCTATAAATGACTGTCACCATTGTTGAGTATTAAACTTGCAATCTGAGAGTAGATCATATTCAAAAAAGAAAAAAAAGGCTCTGGAAAAAGATTATTGGTTAAGTTGCCAAATTACTGTAGTAAAAAAAAAAGACTTTTGCTAACTTGATTATAGGTTTTGCTTCAAATATTATTTGAATTAAATAGATAAATTTTAATTAGCTTTACCAAACATAAGCTGAGCTGATGATTTTTGTTTTCTTGGCAGGAAGTACCTTGGTGAAGGTTGAGGAGGGGTGAGTGTGTGTGTGTGTGGGGGGGGGGGTCCTCTCATTTGGCTTCCTGTGTGATTTGGGCTCAAATTTCCATTAAAGCTACTCTCTGTTATGCTGTTACATTCATGGTGAAGCTAAAAAGGGGCCATCACCCAGTCTAATATTGATTGACTAGGATGACATCATCTTCCTTCCTGATGCATAAGAGAAGGAGTCACTGCAGAGTTCAACCTTACCATTTAAACACTTCCTTTCTACCCGTCTTTGCAGTCTGACCATGGACAAGAGCGACTTGGTGCAGAAAGCCAAGCTGGCTGAACAGGCAGAGCGCTACGATGACATGGCCACTGCCATGAAGCTAGTGACTGAGGGTGGTGGCGAGCTGTCCAACGAAGAGCGCAACCTGCTCTCTGTGGCCTACAAAAACGTGGTTGGTGCACGCCGCTCCTCCTGGCGTGTCATTTCCAGTATTGAGCAGAAGACCGAGGGCAATGAGAAGAAGCAGCAGATGGCCCGCGAGTACCGTGAAAAGATTGAGAATGAGCTGCAGGAAATCTGCAATGATGTTCTGGTAATGAGAGGATTTGATTGTTTAATTGATATATAGTATAGTCAATGCCCTTTGCATGTTTTAGAATAAACTTGTATATGCCTTGTTCTTCAGGTACAGATTGGTATGATTCCTTTTTATATGGGGATGGGATGGGAGATGTCACCTTTTTCATTTCATATATACATACATACATACATACATACATACATACGCACACAATACCAAAAGTTTGGACGCACCACATTTCCACATGATTCTCAATGAGGCCACCTTCATTGAATGTTCTCTTCAGTTGGTCACAATTTGCCGACCTGCCATGAAATGATACTAAATCCTACACACGGTACCTACATGGAGCCTTAATGTTCTTTTTTTTTTTTAACCATCAGTAGTTGTATACTGGGAATCCGGATGTGATTTTTGCATTGGTTACTTTTTTAGGTTCTTCTGGAAAAGTTTCTCATTCCCAATGCCTCTCAAGCTGAGAGCAAGGTGTTCTACCTGAAAATGAAGGGTGATTATTATAGGTACCTGTCTGAGGTGGCATCTGGAGATTCTAAGAACAGTAAGTTAATAGCATTACCATGTCTCCTTTTGGCATAGTGAATGTAACAACTTATTCCCTTCCTTTGGAGTTAAAATGTATTAGATTTTAATTGCTTAAGCCAGGTCAGCATTTTTTGAAGCATGGACAGTAAAAGTACAGCAGGAAGTAAAAACCCATCAAGTATTTAGGACCTCTGATTTAAAAAAGTAATCATACCAGCTAAACTAAACCATGGGATTTTTTACTCTTTATTTAACTGGTGGATTTTTTTTGAGGGGGGAAAAAGCTATTTTAACTATGTGAAATGAAGTAATGTGAAGGTGTCTTGTTTTGATCAGAGTTGTTTTAATGAGACACAAAGATTTGGGTTGTAGGACTTTAGTTTTGGTGTAAAATCTCCAACTTATATCCTTTTTATTGTTTATTTAATTCAACATTGTCAGAATAACATCATAAACTGCTGTTACATTAATAGAGGTCAACATGAAAAATATTTGACATGATTTGCTGAATAACATTGAAATTCCTTTAATTAACAAAGCGGCACTCCAATATTTATCATTATAAGATGTATGAAATGATAAATAATAATTTATAAACATTAAATTAGTTAAATCCTACAACAGAAGAGGTAAAACCAAAGAACACTCATTTGCACATCAAGGCTTTTTTCTCCAGTGTTTTGTGTGCAGGCCCAATCCAAATGTTTTTGATTTTTAAAACCAATGTGTCCACGAAGGTTAATGTTTGTGCATAGAATAAAAGCACCTTTGCCGATCTTAATTTGCCCCTGATTTGGTCTAAAATGTGACGAAAACTTTCTGAATATTATGGCTTCATTCAAAGGTCCTTTTCGTGTGGAATATGTCCTCCTTTTGCCTGATTGGACTTTTTCCAGATACTAATGGTTTTCTTTTCCAAGGCATGCTGGTTAATTTGTGATAATTGCTTATTCAATTGGATCATATGTAATCTATGGACAAGAAAAGACTTGGTAACCGATGTGAAACTAATAGATCAGAATCATTGTGAATTGGATTATAGAGTATCCGAAGGTTGGACACAACTGAATGATCGCTCAGACACACACCACATTTTTTCATTAGTCTTTTTTTTTTTTGTCCCACAGCCACCGTTGAGAATTCTCAACAAGCTTACCAGGATGCATTTGAGATCAGCAAGAAAGACATGCAGCCTACGCACCCAATTCGACTCGGCCTGGCGCTCAACTTCTCAGTTTTCTATTATGAGATCCTGAACTCGCCTGAGAAGGCCTGCAACCTCGCCAAGACAGTTAGTGCTCATCACTAAATGAATTAATTATCATTATGAATAAACGAACAACCATATCTGCACAAATTGGGACATGATGTGGTGTTTAATATTAATTTTTTTTTTATTTTATTTTTTTACATTGTTTAGTATTTGGTTGGTTTTTACATCATGTCTGTTCTTTAGGCCTTCGACGAAGCCATTGCTGAACTCGACACCTTAAATGAAGATTCCTACAAAGACAGCACATTGATCATGCAGTTACTAAGGGACAATCTTACCGTAAGCTATTGATCACATTTTATTTAAATATGGCTCACCGGTTGGTTGGTTGCGTTTAACAATGTGATTCTTTCTGCAGCTGTGGACGTCGGAAAACCAGGGTGATGAGGCAGACGCAGGGGAGGGCGAGAACTAGAGGAACCGCACTGTTCTCCAAACACCCGCGCACACACACCCCATCTTAATTATTAATTAACAAAAAAAAAAATGTACACAAACGGCTTCTTCCACCCCTCCCCCACCCAGCACCCTACCTTCCCCTGCTTTCCATCCTCCACCCTCCTCCATTAAGCAGCCAGCAAACCCGCTTGTCACCTTCACCTGTATAATCATCGTGAGACGCACCCGAAGTGAAATTGCTGATGCCTCTCACGTAGGCCCCTGTGGCAGGGATTTAAGGATGGATGGATGGATGGGTGGGTGGGGAGGTCACAGGGTGATGCTGATATTATTCGATCCAGTTATTTTGTTTGTGAATTTATCATGGTTGTACTGAATCCATATTTTCGTGTGAATGAGTTTGTGTATGTGTGCGAGACTGAAGCTGGATGAAAGTGTCGACGTGTGCGAGCGTGTTTTGGAGTCGGTGTAGTTGTGAACTCTAGTCCTTCCTAATGATTCCCAGTTTCCATTTTTTTCCAACGTAGCTGGTTGTGCATTTTCATCCTTATTTTTGTTATATTTTCTTTAGTGTAATTCGTCATGGTATTTGCAGGTTTTATTGTATGGTTATTAAACTGGCAGTTTATTTTCACCAAACACTGTAATTCATTGATTTTTGTATCATTTTTTTTGTTTGTTTTGTTTTTGTTTGGGGAGGGGGGACACCTGTGATACTCTGCCTCTCAGCCTGGCTTCAGTGCTGCAGCCCTTCACTGAACGCCCTGTTCGGACACATGGTCAAACAGCCAATTCATAAAGTAAATGTCTGAAACTTAAATATCAGTGGCGTGTGTTTATTTACCCTCATGCTCTCTGCCCACACACAGACACGCAGCTGTAGAATCGGTAACCCTATGTACTCTGATTTTTTCAACATTTCAGACATGCTGGGTAAACTGATAATTATTTTATTTGGTTAAATATTTTGTAAATGTTGGTTGAGAAAAGAGTTAAAACCATCATAAAACTATCAGAATCATTGTAAACTGGTCTATAGAGTGTATAGTTAGACTTGGGTGCCACTGTGCAATCTATGAAATACCATTTTGGAAAGGTTTAGTATCAATTATTAACTCCTTTATATTTGTTTGCTCTCTGTAGTTCAATTAATTATTTTATTCAGTTGGGCAGTTTCTGAATTTCCCTGATATTGCAGTTTAATTCTTCAGGTTAAATGGTTTAAAAGGCTTGTTAAAAACCTACAACAGGCCTGTATCAAGGGGAAAAACTGGCTGCATTATGAAATTGTGCGATGCAACTGTCTTAAAAACATTTGACACTCTTATTCAATGTGAGCATACTATTTGTTTATAATACTTTTTTACACTGGTAAATTTTGTTTTATAAAGTTTATTGGAAGGTTCCTAACAACTTTGAAACATTGGTTGTTGTCATAGCGATAAAACTAGGACCGTCACTCAGGCCTTTCTGAGATATAATGTTTGTTTAAATATGTTGGCAGTGTTGGACAAGCTACCTGTAAAATTTAGTGAGCTGAGCTTTTAGTTTCTTGACAATAAATGAAGCTTCATGTCACAAAATCTACCACCCAAAGAAATATATCTCCAGTTTTCCACAAATATGGCAAAAGAAACTTAACTCCTCAGATGCTCCTTCACATATACCAACCTGATCCCAGATCAGTGCGAATCGACAATCAGATACATTGATTAAAACATTATTGAGTACTGTAAAAGTGCCGGTGATGCTTCAGCTGATGAATATGTTGCACACGTTTCATTGTAGCCTCCTGCAGTAGGGGCATGAATGAGTCACCTAAAAGTGGGTTCTTAGGTTGGTGTTAAATGTCTTAGACGATGACAAAAGTTTTTTGATCGCAAAGTACAACCCTTGAGATGAGGAAGATCTGTAGTATCCTAACCAGTTACTGCTGAATCCACTGCTAAGTAAATTAAAAGCAAAGCATTTATTTCTTGTATTTATTTCTGTATGTTTTGAAGATTAGGTAATGGATTTATCAACCCTGTAAGGTCTCCAAAATAAATAAATTAATTAAATCATTCATTCATTCATTCATTCATTATCATCCGCTTTATCCTCTCTTAGGGTCGCGGTGGGGTTCCCCATGCCCATCTAGGGGAGAATGTCTCGGGTGCAGGGCAGATAGACCCAGGACAGGGCTCCAATCTATCGCTGGGCACACACTCACTCACTCATACACACTCTATATGGGGCAATTTGGAGAACTCAATTGACTTCATCCATGTTTTTGGACTGTGGGAGGAAACCAGAGAACCCGGAGGAAACCCATGCGGACATGGAGAGAACATGGAAACTCCACCCAGATGGGGATTTGAACCGGGAATCCCTAGCGCTGAGAGGTGACCGTGCTAACCACTAAGCCACCGTGCCTAAATCAAATCAGTAAATCATATATAAGCACTTATAAAAACCGGCATGTTCGCCTCTCAGCGCTATGGATTCCCGGTTCGAATCCTAATCTGGGTGGAGTTTCCATGTTCTCCCCGTGTCCGCGTGGGTTTCCTCTGGGTTCTCTGGTTTCCTCCCACAGGCTAAAAACATGGATCAAGTCAATTGAGTTCTCCAAAAATTGCCCCATTAAGAGTGTTTGTCTGTGTGAGTGAGTGTGTGCCCAGTGATAGATTGGCGCCCTGTCCTGCGTGTATCTGCCCAGCGCCTGAAACGTTCTCCCCTGGATGGGCATGGGGAACCCCGCCCCCCACGGCCCTAATAGAGGATAAAGCGGAAGATAATGAATGAATGAATGAATGAATGATTTAACTTTCGCCTCTGTAAGTGCATACCTCACACCACATACATAGGGCACTTCGTGTATTTTACTACATTATTTGGACCTTTGCCTATATTTGGGGTTCCCTCTAGCGGCTAAATAGTAAATTGCTGGTAATATGGTCAGTTTTGCATGTAGACATTTTGTAAACAGTTGCACGCCACATATCAAATTATAATGCGAAGGGTGTTGAAAAAATACAATAGATAATCCATAAAGCGTGTCGTTGTAAGATTTTCCTAAAAGAAAACTGCCAATGACAGCGGTGTTAATGTCACAAACTTTCAGACAAAACATAGCACTACTTACTTTAAATGCAGATAAGTTATCCGTAACCTTTTTATTATTATTAAAAAATTATGTTTGTATTCTCTTTATAATGGGTTCGACCGTGGACTTTATAAACTATTTTACTTTGCGGATGAACATTTTCAATTACGTTGGAGTTCAACGGATGTCTCAAGTTTTCATTGGTCAGGACAGAGGCGCGCATTAATATCGCAGGTGTTCGTAAACGATAATCACTGAACTTTAAGATTAGCTGAGCCGCCGTTCTTCAGAAGAGAGAGGGCCGCTGTTACCATCTGGGTTTCTCTCAGCTCGAAAGGTAAGCGTTTTCATTCACAAACCAAAAGAAATTTAATAAAGATGCTTAGACTTCGTTTCAGTCGAGCATTAGGTCTGGTTTAGGATTAGTCCATCAGCGTGAGCGTTAGTTTGGAACAGCGTTTTAACAATACAACTCAATCCAACCGTAAAATGCACAAATAATTATTATATAAATATAAAATACATCTTTATCTTTGTGTTTTTAAATGCACTTAATATATTTTGAAATATAGGCCTTACATTGAAGAACTGTGGATTGTGTGGAGAGAAATTTTATTTATATATATATATATATATATATATATATATATATATATATATATATATATATATAAAACATTTGGTAATCACAACATCCCTGGAGCAATGAGGGTTAAGGGTCTTGCTCAAAGACCCACACTGGTAACTTCAGTGGACCTGGTATTTGAACCCCCAACCTTCAGATTGATAGCCCAACACCCTAACCACTGAGTGATATATATATATATATATATATATATATATATAATGTATGTATGCATGCATGCCTGAGCTCGTAGCCAGGTGCTCTGTCCGTAACTGCCATTAAAGTTTTGTGAAAGTTTATGGTTTAAGAATAAATCCAGATTGAATCTGTATTATAAAAAACTTATTTTATTTAAGGAGTCACTTAAAATATGAAAGTTTTCTATGCATGCAAGTTTGCTATTGCAGTAGTGAATTTAAAGAAATTTCTGTTCAAAGCCAAAAGCTTAAAAGATGAACAGCGGTGGACCGGTGTACCCTTTAGCCTCACTGTACGTGGGGGACCTGCACCCTGATGTCACCGAAGCCATGCTTTATCAGAAGTTCTCACCTGCTGGACCCATCATGTCCATCCGTGTGTGCCGTGATATCATCACACGCCGGTCTCTTGGTTATGCCTACATTAATTTTCAGCAGCCTGCTGATGGTGAGTCAGGACAACCTCAGGTCACAAATATGGCACAAAAGTCTTAATACAACAAAAAGGCAAGTATTATATGTAACCAGTTTGACAGAGTCCAAACCAATGAGAAGTCTCGATTCTATGTTTTTAGTTTTAGCTTTTACATTTTTTTTTTTTTTATAAATTTTTTTTTTGCATTTTCTGCCAAATAATTTTGGTTGCTGGACGTCCCAAGCAAAGATTAATCTGCTTACATTTCTGTAATCAATATACACTGCCACCTTGTTCACATCTTGCATATTTATTATTCATATTTATTTATATTAATTATCTATATTTAATCTCTACTTTGTTTATTGTATAGGAGTTTCTACAATTTTGTATTCCCTTCGTAGTTTATTTACAAAACCTAATAATTTCATAAAGTAATTTAGACATCCTGTTTGTCTTAGCGGAATGTGCACTGGACACCATGAACTACGAAGTGATCAAAGGTCGACCTATCAGGATAATGTGGTCACAACGTGACCCAGGTCTGAGGAAGTCTGGAGTAGGGAACATCTTTATTAAAAACATGGATGAGTCCATTGACAACAAGGCTCTTTATGACACGTTTTCTGCCTTTGGGAATATTCTTTCATGTAAAGTTAGTATCAAATAAGCTTGTAAATATGTTTTTATAAAAAAAAATGGACTTTTGGAATTTGTGATTAAATACTGTGATTATTTGTGGATCGTCTTTTTTCAGGTGGTATGTGATGAAAATGGCTCCAAAGGTTATGGTTTTGTGCACTTTGAAACACAGGAGGCAGCTAACCGAGCCATTGACACTATGAATGGCATGCTTCTAAATGATCGCAAAGTGTAGGTTTATACTCCATACACACGTGCATACCCATACTGCTTTAAAAAATGTATGTCTATCAGCATGAAACATGGCCTGGACAAATATTATGCTTATTCAATTTGCTCTCTTATTGACCCTTGGACCACTGACAATGTGTGTAATTGAGACATGCATATCCAAATACAGCCTCCACCATAAGTAATTGCTGTAATTTTGCTGTACCACTTTACCACTGTAAAGCCATTTCTTTTAACCAGAAAGAGATCCAGATATTAAGCAAAGAGTGCACTAGCAAACAGTTTATTTATATTTAAATATATATGTAAGGAAACTTGACCATATTATTGGTTACCACTTATTTTTAATATTATAGCTGGCAGTGAGTTTGTGTCTGACTTTTTTGTTTAGGCAAGTGAAGGTTGAGCTTCTCTGGTGTCTAAAGACTTTCGTAAATATGCAGTTACCTAAATCAGGTTGGTATTGACACCTGTTCACTGCAGTGATGGAGCCTGTAGTAATGGAAAGATTGAGATCATCAATGCAGTTACAAAAATGAGCTGTGCATGGTCATGAAGGAGTACAACTACATGTCCCGCAGTTATGTCACAATAGTATAAATTGTGGGTTCAAAAAAATTTGTTCAAAAACCTTTGTTTTTCTTTTTAAGTCATGTAATTTGCTTGGACTTAAGTAATTAGACAGGTTTTCATGACATTTTCTGCACATTTGTGTAAATGTTAATTTATGCATAATATCATTTCTTTTTATTATTTATTTATTTTTGAGCAGATTTGTTGGTAATTTTAAGTCTCGTAAGGAGCGAGAGGCGGAGTATGGTGCCAAGGCCATGGAGTTTACCAATGTTTACATCAAGAACTTTGGCGAGGACTTTGATAATGAGAAACTACGTAATGTATTTTCGCAGTATGGTAAGAAATCTCATGAAAATTTGTTATTTCCAATTTGTTAGTATGTCTTTAAATGTGTGCAGATGATTTAAAAACAACACAGAAAGGACATGTGGGGTCACTGGCCCACCTTCTTGCTGTGATGTGAAAGCTCTAAATATCCTATCCTATCCTAAGGAGTAGGACTTCAAATTATTCAAATAAAAATGTGTGAGCAAATATATTTAGCCTTGCCACCTGCTGAAATGTGGGCTGTATGTAATGCAGTTGCTTTGCCTCTGCAACTTTCAACAGCACAACTTATTTTATATCCTCATGGTTTGAGACTTTTACCATGTGTAATTGTTGGATTGTCAGTAAAAGAAATAAAGACAACTGATTATTAAGTGTTTTACATAATATTTTTATTATTTTTTCTTTTTTAGGAAAGACCCTGAGTGTCCGCGTGATGACCGATGATAAGGGCCGATCCCGTGGTTTCGGATTCGTAAACTTTGATAATCACGAGGATGCTCAAAAAGTAAGAGATGTACCTCACTGTGTAGAACAGAACCTTAAAAATTGTCAGCATTTAGTCTTTGTTCCTGTATGCAGGCTGTATTAGAGATGAATGGAAAGGAACTGAATGGGAGGATTCTGTACGTGGGGAGAGCTCAAAAGAGATTAGAGAGGCAGTGTGAACTCAAACGCAAGTTTGAGCAGATCAAGCAAGAACGCTTAAATCGTTACCAGGTAATCAAGCAGTCACATGGGGCCATGAAGTTTGCTTTTTTATTAATGCAAACAGAAACCTAATAGAATATGAAGATTTGCATTAAAACATTTTTAGTTTTACAAAAAAAAAAACTGTGCATTTTTATATATAAAACCTAAATCTGCTTACAGTTTATTAAATGTCTTAACAAAAAACTGTTAAAATTCTAAGCTATGAAGTTCTGTCAGTTTATAAGGTAGTTGATTTGGATGCAGGGTGTAAACCTGTATGTGAAAAATCTGGATGATGGCATTGATGATGACAAACTGAGAAAAGAGTTTGCTCCATATGGCACCATCACCAGTGCCAAGGTGAGACCATGATAAAGACACTTGCATTTAAATTGTGATATAATTAAAATGAAATTAAAACAATAAATTTAGGAATGAATTTTCTTTTGCAGGTGATGACAGAAGGAGGCCACAGTAAAGGCTTCGGCTTTGTTTGTTTCTCTTCTCCTGAAGAAGCTACTAAAGCAGTGACCGAAATGAATGGCCGCATAGTAAGCACTAAGCCTCTCTATGTGGCTCTGGCACAAAGAAAAGAGGAGCGTAAAGCCATCCTCACTAACCAGTATATGCAGAGGTTGGCCAGTGTAAGGGCTATTCCAGGAACTATGCCCTCTTACCATCAGCCATCTGGCTACTACATGCCCTCTATGCCACAGGTGAGCAAAATGGGTGAACAAGGTAGCGTGTCAAAAGTTAAATACAATGTCATCTTTAAATGGACTTTTAATAGACTCAGGGACGTGCCTACTACAATGCCGTACCCAACCTGCGACCAGCCCCACGCTTCCCTGCTCAGATTCCCAGACCACAAGGTGATGTGTGAAATGGTTGGAAAGCATAATGTAAAATGAGATGTGGGCAGTTATAACCTCTGTCTGATACTTTTAGCTTCCTATCCTGCTCAGATTGTGAGAACTACAGTACCACGCAGGACATCCACCCCTATTAGCACTGTGCGTCAGGCCTCCACCCAGGCTCCAGGTGTCATTACTACACAGAGAATGGGTAAGACATCGGTGTAATCTGCTTTTGTTCTTTGATGACACACTTATCATTTTATGTTTTTAGCTCATATTGGGACACAAACAACTGGTGGGAGAACTGTTCCTATAATGAGGGGAGTCAGTCAGTACAAATACTCCAGTGGTGTTCGGAATATGCAGCAGGTCATCACTGTTCCTGCTCCATTACCACAACAGGTAACACAATTTTCTGTTTATAGAGTTAATTTTATATTAACGTATTATTATTATTATTATTATTATTATTATATATATTCTTAAATTTACTTGGAATTTTACATATTGTATATACATATATTTATAGTTAAAATATTTTGTATTATATTTATACCTGTAGTTTTGTGTGTATGTGTTCATAGTTGTATATTTCACAAATCTATATACTGTGTTTAAGCAAAAACAAATTCTCATTTTCTTCTTTAAAATTTAAATGGTAACTTTAAAATAACAGGGTAATCGGGTTCCGTGACCCATAATTTTGTTCTTATCTCATGTACCACATGTGAAATTAATGATAAAATTTTCTTGAATTAGGTAATTGTCAGTGAATGGGTTTATGCCTCACACAAATTTTATAGGCCACTGCTAGAATTTAAAATCAGAAATGTGATTGAGTTAGTTAATGCTTTGGATGCCGTACAGATGTGGGCCACTCCTAGATGAGGTATTGATGAGGCACTGATTTAGGCAAAGGTGACCCTCACATGAAAGCATGTGTGGCTCCTGTATGTGTTTGTATCTCCTGCGTACATAAACTAAGACCTGTCATATATGCCTTTATTAACGTAAAAGAGGCCTGTTGCTCGTCCTTCACTGGAATTCTATCTAATTTGCTCACCTGGTGTTTTTAGATCATGCCTCCTCCTCCGGTTATAGAACCTGCAGTTCATGTGAAAGGTCAAGAACCCCTCACCCCATCCATGCTGGCAGCTGCACCCCTTTTGGAGCAGAAGCAGCTACTGGGTACTTGCCAATCTCACAAAATATCCAGATTACCATGACTAAAATTGTGCGTGCAATTTCTTTAAACAATTTTTTTTTTTTTGCACAGGAGAACGGCTGTATCCACTGATCCAGGCCATTCATCACAATCTGGCTGGAAAGATTACAGGAATGCTGCTGGAAATCGATAATTCTGAATTATTGCACATGCTTGAGTCTCCAGAATCCCTCCATGCCAAAGTAAGTTCAAAACGCCTATTGTGGGTTTTGAGGCATGAAACAATTATAGATTTTGATGTTATTGCCTAAGAAATAATGATTATTATGCAATAATTAACTTTAATAAAAACATGCCAGAAATTACCAGTGACAATGAGCTAATGTTCGTTTAATTTTATGTAAACATTTTGAAAAAAAAAAGGCAGGGCTTTTGCTGAATATTAACACAAAATATTTTGTAAAAAATATGTCCCTTAAAATATATTCATATTTATGAAAATAAAACTTTATCTGTAACAACAAAGTAATCGAAGTGTGCTGTATTCTTGTTTCATGCAAGTTGTGCCACTTGGCATGACACAAAGCATGCACACCATAAATTACTTAAAATGTTTTTAATCACAATTAATAAAAAAACCCTGTTAATTCTTATGCCTAGTGTGTTCTTCTAATAATGATCTTTTGATGAACTCATTTCTAAATATGCATGCTCCATGTTTCAGGTTGAGGAGGCAGTGGCTGTCCTTCAAGCTCATCAAGCCAAAGAAATGTCACCTAAGAAATGAAGAGATGCTTCACTCTGGTAAAGTGCCAAAAACAGTTTCTAGTGTGCATGTAGAGTGTAGACAGGAGGGGGTGGCATTAGCAAATAATGAGCATCTGTGAAGTACAAAAAGACATTCTTCTGAAATAAGCAGTTTAAGAGAAATTGACCGATTGACTTTACACGTCTTTGAGGAAGCACATGATCAAGTTTGAATTCTTTATGTGAAGGCTATTCTGTGATTGGCTTTTTTTTGGGGGGGGGTTCTGAAACTTATTATGGCGAAAAGGGACTAATATTAAATACTATTGGAGTCCAAAATGAATAACTGCCAAAGCAAGAAACTGTTTTGAGGCATTGTTGCGTGCTTGTGTGTTGGTAATACAGAACCGGTCAAGTGCTTGTGCTTATATTTTAATTGCATTTTCAGGAATAAATGGTGGATCGCTGTCATTGTCAGATGAAAATGAAGAAAGAAATGGAAAAAAAAAGAAGAAAAAAAAAAGTAATGTCTAAGGCACTTTTGTGAAAATCCTTACTGGTATGCACAGTATGTTATGATTAAGTTTATAAAAAAAAAAGGTAAAAGGAGGGAAAAAAGAGAAAAATGTGTAAAAAGAAATGAAAAGGAAAAAAAAAAAGCTTATGTTCTTCATTAAAATATATTGACTCGCCTGCAACCAGGTGTGTGTTTCCTTTACTTCTTACAAGGTTTTATTTATTTATTTATTTATTTCCCCGCATTTTTTTGGAATCAATGTCACCATTTCATTACCTATAAATGTATTTAACATTTGTTTTTCATTTTAAAAAGGTTTGTTTAATATTGCCGAGAACATAGTGCCTTTCATAAATTTATTCAAATGCAATGGTTAAGATAAAGTTTACAATGCAAAAGTATAGATAGAATATGGATAAATTCATTAATATGTCAACTTCTAAAATGCAAAATAATAATTAGGAAATAAAAATATAAATGTCTATTTAGTTTTGACCTTTCACTGCTGTAGCAGGTTCATCTGATGGAATGTGTTTTGTGAATGAAAGTTATGACAACAGGACCCATCCTCCCATATATTATTGACTGTCAGTATCTTACCCACTTAACACAAAAAATATAAAGGTAACAAAGGAATTAAAAGATCTGTAAATGTAATGACAATTAAAAAATCTCATTCTGCCCAAAGCTACTGAGTAAATACAAACAACAAACTTTAATACCACAGCTAATCTGTAGTTTTGGTGTATAGAAGTCATGTTCACTCCACATACAGTGTTTTTGGTAGCTTCTACTAGCTGAGATCTTAATTTACAGTTTTGTGTCTAAAGGTTGATGTGTGTGGCTTTGCGCAGGCAGAGCAGAGCCTCAGGAGGCACATCGCGTAGGCTTATCTTGTTTGCCTCCAGACGCAGGACGCGCAGGTTAGAGTAGTTTTCCACGTCCACAACTTGACAGAAACTGCTGATGGAGAATTCTGAAAGGGATTTAAAAGGTTAAATTGAAGTGTACTTAACAGGAAAATTTTCTTCTTATTATTATTTACTTATTTTAATAAATGAAATTGGACTTCAATAACTACTTCAAAGAACATAACCACACAAGTTGTTCGTCATTTTTACCTTTTATTTGGTTACCCTGGAGGTAGAGATATTGCAGGCTGGTGCTGATCGCTGGGACCTTCTCCAGCTTGTTGTGTGACAGGTCCAGCTCCATGAGTGTGCTCACATTGAAGGTTTTGTGCGGTATTCCGGCATCTGTGAGCCAGTTGTGTGAAAGCCGCACAAAGTGCAAATGTGGCAGTTTCTTCAAAAAATCCCCAGGGACAGACGAGATGTGGTTGTGCTCGAGGTACAGCTGGCTCAGTTGGGGCGGAAGGTGATCAGGGACCTTTGCAAGCTGATTTCCACGCAAATCCAAAACACTTAGTGATGATAAAGGCTCTAGAGCACTGCCTATCTCCTTAATGCTGTTATAATGGAGACGCAGTGCCAGTAGGTTGTTCATTTTGTGCAGTGACCCAACCGGAACGGATGCAATGCTGTTGTGGTTCAACCGCAGGTCCTGAAGTGACCGAGGAAGTCCTTCGGGAATATGATCCAGCTTGTTATCCTGCAGGAACAGACGTTCCAGTTTGGAGAGCTTAGCAAAGACCTGAAACAGAATTACTTCAGTTAGAACAGAATATATTCGTTCATTCGTTATCTCCCGCTTTATCCTCTATTAGGGTCGCGGTGGGGTTCCCCATGCCCATCCAGGGGAGAACATCTCGGGCGCTGGGCAAATAGACCCAGGACAGGGCGCCAATCCATCGCTGCAGAATATATACAGTTCTTTATTAGTTTATCAGTGGAATATCATGGTTTCTAAATCAGTAGTTGCTGGTTGGGAAAATTTAGGGCCTTATTTTATAGTTCTTTAGCTAGATGTCAACCGCGCGGCTTGATTTAAGATGTGTCAGTGTATCTTTGCTCTCTTACAAATGGAAAATTTTATCTTGAGTGTGCAAAAAGCCCAAATGGCATGTACTAATTCTCTTAATTATTCATGCAATAAACCAGTCAGTTGTCTCAGTTGCCATTTCCTTTAAGAGTCAGATGTGGTCTGATTTTGACAGATTGCTATTTTAACGGTGCCACTACCAAGACCCAATACACTGGTGCATGAGGTATTTAATTGAACTGCGAATTGAGAGAACTGTACTGCTGGTGGCAGATTTTATGTGTTTTAGATCAAGCCTTTGTGAATGTTATCTCAGTAATTTTATCTAATGTTCCAAAGCTATTGTATTAACTGTGGAGAAAGGTTTGAGATTGGAGTCCAGGACCAAGTTTCTTTTCATAAAGCTGTTGCAGCAGTTAGTGCTTTCACCTTAAAGCAATTAAGTCCTGCTTGCAGTCTGTATGACCTAACTGTGCCCTCATGGGTTACCTCCCACATACCAAAAATATTCAGTTGGGTAAATTGCACATAAGGGCGGCACGGTGGCTTAGGGGTTAGCACGTTCGCCTCATAGCACTAGGGATTCCCGGTTCAAATCCCCATCTGGGTGGAGTTTCCATGTTCTCCCCGTGTCCGCGTGGGTTACCTCCGGGTTCTCCGGTTTAATCCCACAGTCTAAAAACATGGATCAAGTCAATTAAGTTCTCCAAATTGCCCTATATAAAGTCCGGTTGTGTGTCTGTGTAAGTGTGTGCCCAGCGATAGATTGGCCTGGGTGTATCTGCCCTGCGCCTGAAATGTTCTCCTCTGGATGGGCATGGGGAACCCCCTCCGCGACCCTAATATAGGATAAAGCGGCAGATAATGAATGAATAAAATTAGACATAAATTGTGTGACCCCATATGACTGTATTGCTTGCTTTGATTGATATTAAGTAATAATAAATTCCATAAATTAATTACAAATAATGAGGTTTTAAAACCACAGAACACTATGCCAAATGTCCCGCAAGGCGAAGGGACCATTATGGTGCATAAATGTTTTTCTGGGAAAGTAAACAAATGTCATTACTGACCTTACTGCTGATTTTGTCAGATTTTAGCTGGTTCGTGTGCAGGATGATCCAGACGAGCTCTGTGGCATTGTCGAATACGCCATCGGTGATTCCGGTGATGCGGTTATTCTGAAGGTACACGTACTTCATGCGAGAGGGCACAAACGGCACATGCTGTAGGTTGCGGCTGTGACAGTACATGGCATAGGGATAAGCAGAGGGACACTCGCACTCCAATGGGCAGTCCAGCTCGTCAGATTCTGCAGATTGGTCCGTCTGAAGGGAGGCATAGCTGTTCCTCCAATGTTGCCTGTAGGACCGACTACGCAGGTAGTTCAGCCAGGTGATCGAGTCAATCTGGGCAATAGACAGGTGTACTAGCCCTGCCCACAGCAATAATATCATCCACATACTGTCTGAGAAAGCAGAGCAAAATGGTCAGATTGATTATTATGGTAAGGAAATTGTATATGATTTTATTTAATTATTTTCACTTATTACAAAGTGTTTAGATTCTGTCTCTTACATTTTAAGTGTACCTATGAAAGATTACAGGCCTTTTTATTCTTCATTCATTCATTCATTATCTCCCGCTTATCCTCTATTAGGGTCGCGGTGGGGTTCACAATGCCCATCCAGGGGAGAACGTCTCGGGCGCTGGGCAGATAGACTCAGGACAGGGCGCCAATCCATCGCTGCGCACACACTCACTCACACAGACACACTCTATAGAGGGCAATTTTAAGGATTCAATTAACTTGATCCATGTTTTTGGACTGTGGGAGGAAACCGGAGAACCCGGAGGAAACCCACGCAGACACGGGGAGAACATGGAAACTCCACCCAGATGGGGATTCGAACCGGGAATCCCTAGCGCTGAGAGGCGAACGTGCTAACCACTAAGCCACCGTGCCGCCTCTTTATTCTTTGTAGGTTGAAAAACTTACAAAATCGGCAGTGTATCTTATACTAATACTTATTTTCCCCATTGTATATGTTGAGTGGATTTAACACACATAATGGGAAAAATGGAGGAGTGTAGAAACAAAAAAAGTGATAACTAATAAAATGCCCCGGGTGTAGATTGCACTATAAAAGCCATCTTTATATCTTAATTCTATCAATCAGCTCCTAAATAAAGAGGAATGCTGAGAAATCTGTGCAGAAAACATGAAGCAACAATTAATAACTATTTTAGAATTCTTGCAAATTAGTAATGCAAATGCCTTCAGCATGCTGGTAGGTATTACCATCTGTTTAATTAGTACACCTCAGAACATAGTAACTTTAAAGAAGTTCTATGTTCTAAGGTGTACTAATTAAACAGATGGTAATACCTACCAGCATGCTGAAGAAAATCTCAAGGTGTTGGATGTAAATATTTTCACGCCTGGGCTTGTAGTGTACATTCCTGATTCCATATTCTATTGTACTTGTATTGTACTGTGGTATGTTCCCGTCCAAATGTGTTTTTCTGACAAGGGTATGATAACATTTTGTGTCTTTAAAGTTCCCAAACTAAAACATGGCTGTCACTTAATTTAACAGGAGTGTTATCTTCAGTTTCCATGCAACAGCCTTACTGCACAGATATTTCAGCATACCTTTTTATTTAAAAAGACATACAGGACAAAATAAAAATAGATATATCATTAAAAATATAATAAACAACAGAAGCCATCACATAAACCGGTGTTGTACAGTAGGGCATTTTTTTAGGAAAAAATATTTAAAATCATATCAAGCTTACCAGATATTAACTCAATGATTTGGAAAAAATGTGATTGTAAAGAAGTCAAATTAATTATAGGACAATAAAGTGTTTCCATACATCAGAGGTTTTGAAACCTGGTTGGATTATAAAAAAACCTGTATGAAAATGTATTTTTTATAATCGAGTCAGATATAAAGCTGTTCACAATATGTGTGATTAAGATTTCAATTATTATTTATTTAAAATGCATGTAAAATTCCAATCATCTATAAGTTGTGTAAAGAATAAAAGGCTTTACACACACACAAAATGAAAATGCTTCATATTGTAATTGGCATTTATTAATTGTAATTGTAATTGACCAAAGCAGATCGTTTTCTTTTGTAAGAAAATGCAAAGCTGCTCTTACCTGGGAGTTCTTCCCTCTCTTCTTCCTGCTCTGTGTGAATGACGGTGATGGTGAGAGGTGAAAGATACAGGGCTCTTGGGGGATCTTAAATTGGCTGTTTGCTGCACAGAAGCAAAGTTATAATTACGTACACTATCAGTCAAAATTTGGACACACCCCCTTTTTGCTTTACTTATTGTCCATTTTATCAGTTCCACTTACTGTAAAGATGGACTTTATAGTTCTACAATTCCAGACTGTAATCCAGCTGTTTGTGGACTACAGTACATACTGTATTAGTCTCCCTTACTCTGTTCCCTAATACCCAATAGTTTCATTTACAGTTCAATTTTAAAAAGGATTGTTTTTGTCATGTTTGTGGTGTTTGTGGTGAGGGGGTTTAAGTGCAGCAGTGCTGCTGTAGTTTTATTTAAACACCTCAGTGACACTGCTGGGATAGGAATAATGCACCCACCAAATAATACCTGCTCTGTGGTGGTACTATTGAGGTCCTGGCCATTAGAAAAGAGTAAAAGGGACGTACACAGTATGTACTGTCCACAAACAGATGGACAACAGTCTGGAATTGTAGAACTACAAAGTCCATCTTTGCAGTAAGTGGAACTGAGAACACAGACAAAAAGGGGCGTGTCCAGACTTTTTACCGGCTCTGTATGAACCAGATTATTTAGAATTCAGAAATGAGTGTTCTAACAGGCCAACTGTGCTGTTAATTTATGCAACAAATATTTCAATAATTGAGTCCACAATAGAATATAAAGTTTGACATGTAATAAATAAAAACTCTGCGTAGGTAAATTGTGAAATAATCTGGAATAACAAGGCCGACCGTAACCCTACATATTGTTTTACATTGTTGGAGTAAAGCAGAAATAAATCTCATCATGCTGTACAAGACAGATGAGACAGGAGTCCTTAAGCTGACATGGAAAACACATTTCTTTAGGCAATACATCTGCTTCTTAACAGTCTTTTTGTCTGGAAAAATGCAAGCCTTATCATTAGTCCATTGCTTGTGTTTATGAGGTATGTAGCTGCATCTTTGGAGGCATGTACGTGCAAGAGACTAGTGTATTTTCATAGCTGCAGCAAGATTTATACTTAAATTTAGACACTTTACAATAGTTTCTCTATTACATATTGATAGATAATATGGCACAATGTATGTTTGTTCTGTTGATTTTAATAATTATGGAGCCTTTGCTAAAAAGGTTACACACCGAAACTGGTTTCTCTACTACAATAAGTGCCATACTGCAATCATTAGTGAAGTGTACTAAGCAGGCTGGGCTGATTTTTTTATTTTGGAAACCTATAGGTAAAAGAAATATATTTATAGAGGTCATACAACTTTTGGGAGAGAGTGCTTTCCCTTCTATTTGTTTTGTAGCATTTGATGAATCTGTGCAGCTTTATATAATTCACAGTGATTGCTCCATCAGCAGTCACATCGTCAATAAACCCTAGTGATCCAATCCCAATATAATACAAGTCTGTGCATGTCCACGCTAATTTTCCAGTGTTGACAAATTCTGTTATTTTTCAGAGTAACGGGTTTCTTCTGATCTTGACTGACAACCTATCTGAAAAATATCCAGCCCTGTGGTAAAATACTTGGTCTTTTCTTTACTGTAAACAGTACACATTTCATGCAAAGATTTAAGACATTCCAGTGTAAATGCAGAGCTGTTAATTGACTTGACACTGATACAATAACCCGGGGATGAATATACAGCACAGCTGTCAAATATTATTATTGGATTTGTAGACAACGTGTTAAGTTTTGTGTTATTAATGTGTAGATCCAGACTCAACTCGTTTATTTTAACATCTGTGTGTTTGGAGTACACTCATGGAATGTCTATGTTTTACAGAATATGTGTGATTGTACCTGTCTCACTGAAGCCATTCAACCCTTAAAGCACTAAAGATTTTCCAGTCACACATCAAAATGTCAGGTTTTGATTTTGTGATGTTCATACCATAAATCATTTCAACACTTTATTGCATACTGTTCTGTGCTGCAATAATGCAAGAAACCTTTTACTGTGTGTGTGTGTATATATATATATATATATGCACAAAATTTGTATAACAAAAACTTAAACACAATACTAAAACAAATAAAAACAATACAAATACAGATCTAAAATGTAAATAACATTAAAATGTATATATTTAAATTGCATATGACAGTGCAAACAGGGTGTAGCGCAAAGTTGATAAAGTGATGTGTAAAAGACCAGCATCTGTCAAAGATAAAGGAAAAGTTTACAGGACAATAGTGGGACCTATTGAGTTGTGGTCAGTACCATCATAGAACAGGTTTAATTTGGGTGGTAAATTGTTTATTGTCAGTTCTGCAGTGATACTGATGAGGTGAGGGGGTTTTTAGTGCAGCAGGTTAAACACCTCAGTGACACTGCTGGGATAGGAATAATGCACCAACTAAATAATACCTGCTCTGTGGTGGTACTATTGGAGTCCTAACCATTAGAGTAAAGGGGACGTACACAGTATGTACTGTATTCCATAACAGATAGACTACAGTCTGAAATTGTAGAACTACAAAATCCATCTTTACAGTAAGTGGAACAAAAAGCGTTTACTGGTACTGTATATAATTTTAGTAAAAGTTTAAAAACCTCGTTCAAACCACACAAATATCACGTTAAAAGAGTAAAGTGTTTTTTCCCAAAACTTGTTTACATTACATCCACCACCAGAGCTGAGAACTCAAATAGGAACGTTAAAGCGGGCCCTCGTTTCCAGCCGGACATGTTTTGGACTGCCGTCTCGCTCCTGTCGGGCTGCGAGTGGAAGTAGAACTAAAGCACGTTCTGAATGAAGTTGTCACCGGCGTTAAATTCAACCGCCTAACAACCAACTTACAAACAAACTGTTTTTACTAAGAGACCAGTCTGGATTAACAGCGGCATGTTTACTAAAGCGTTCCGCGTGAAATCTAATACTGTTATCAAGGGATCCGACAGGTAGGAAAATGATGGCTGCTTCGCTACAGCTGCGGAATGAGTGAATCCTAATCGCCTCATTAATCCCTAAAATAGTGCACTACAGAGAGTGGAAAACCATCACTCCCACTGGTTAGGATTCAGCCATATACATTTATATATATTCATGCATACTATTCATTCACTCTGTATGGGGCAATTTTGAGAATTCAATCGACTTGATCCATGTTTTTGGACTGTGGGAGGAAACCAGAGAACCCGGAGGAAACCCACGCAGACACAGGGAGAACATGGAAACTCCACCCAGATGGGGATTCGAACCGGGAATCCTTAGCGCTGAGAGGAGAACATGCTAACCACTAAGCCACCGTGCCACCATATATATATATATATATATATATATATATATATATATATATATATATATATATATTTATATTCTACCATTTATTTATGAAGTGGAGCACCGTTAGTTTTGTTTGTGTTTAACTTTACTGCTTGATTACTGCTGTGCATTCCAGGCGACCTAATGCTTATAGTAACCAATAGTTTTATAGCTTTAGTTTGTAGAGTTTGTAAGTTGTAAAAAGGATAAATAAGTAACTAAATAACTAATAACTAACACACACACACACACACACACACATATATATATATATATACACAACATTTATATAACAAAAACCTAAACACAATACAAAAACAAATAAAAACAATACAAATACAGATCTAAAATGTAAATAACATTAAAATGTATATATTTGAATTGCATATGAGAGTCCAAACAGGGTGTAGTGCAAAGTGAATGGAGTGATGTGTAAAAGACCAGCATCTGTCAAAGATAAAGGAAAAGTTTACAGGACAATAGTGAGACCTATTGAGTTGTGGTCAGTACCATCATAGAGCAATGTTAGAGAAATGTTCTCCCCTGGATGGCTGGATGGGCATGGGAAACCCTGCCCCTCATAGACGATTAAGCGAAAGATAATGAGATGAGATATTTTATTTTAACCTCATTGTTTAAACATATATTACACTATAGACAAAATTGTTTTTTTAGATATAAAAAATGAAAATTGTGTTCCTTCAAGACGATGTGGTAATAAACTGTTCTAAGAAACGTCATTAAAGCAGGTGTTCTTTTAAAAACATTGTTCATCAGACACATACCATTTGTACTGTTACCTAAATTATGTACTAAAGACACTTCTTGTTGTCTCTCACGTTTTAGGAGGAAGCTGCGCGCTGATGTCTTAAGCGCCTTTCCATCTCTGTCCCCGGATGAACTTAATGAGCTTGTACCAAACAAGGAAGAATTAAATGTTGTAAAAGTTTATGCACATAAAGGTGATGCGGTCACTCTGTATGTGCTGCAGAAGAATCCTGTATTGTTTCAGCTGGAGAAACAGCTTTACCCCACAGGTATTATCTCTCTCTGACTCTCTCTTACTTTGCATCTTTTTACAGTACACTGTTTTAAATCCTATATTTGGTCTCTTAATTGGGTTAATACAACCTCAGCTGAACAACAAATTAATACATCACATCACTCACTAGTTTGTAGATCAATTTAGCAGCAATTACCTAAAGTTTTCTTATAAACAACAAATGCCCTACTACTATAATCCCCCATTAACGATGGTTGCCACAACTACTACAATCCCTTATCTACAGAAGCTGCCACAACTACTTTATCCAGTTTAATACTTTGTTTTATACTTATTCTTTTAAAATATTTTACAAGTGTGAGTTGCTAGTACAAATGTATGTGATTATTACATGTTGAATTATTGGTGCCTTTAGTCAAATCGTTTTTTTGCATCCATTAGTGTACGCACTCTGGAGGTTTCCTAATCTGTTGCCAGTCTTCACTACGTGGCCTCCAGTGGTGCAGAAACTGATTGGTGGTGCAGGTGAGTTAAGGGTGAGGATTGTATTTGTGTAAATTACTTGCAATCTGAGGACGTTTTCTGTCTCGCTTAGATCTCATGCTGCCAGGAGTCGTGGTGTCATCTGCTGGCCTTCCTGATGTAGATCGAGGAGAATGCTGTGCTGTGAGTGTTGTGTCAAACAGGTAAGCCTTACATGCTGTCAGGATAATCACCTAATAATGGTCTTAGACCTACTTTTAGCCGGCACAATCTTTTCGGGTGGCTTTACAGTAGTGGTTTTGGCACAGTATGTGAAATTAAAGCAGTTAGCCACAAGAGGGCGTTCATCACAGTACATTATGTTCTCTGGCGAAGCGCAAATCAGAGGACAGAAGCAATAAAATAAGACAGGATGGTTAAATGGGTGATTGCTTGTATATAAAACAGGACTTACAATTAACTGACCATGAAAAAAAGTGCATTATTGTGTTAATGATAGTGTCATGTAATTACATTAATATAATAACTTGTAAACTTTACACAGGGCTCCTGTTGCAGTGGGAACAGCAGCCATGTCCAGCACTGATATGAGGACTGGTGGTATGAAAGGCAAAGGTGTAAATGTTTTACACACGTACATGGACCAGCTGTGGTAAGTCTTTTGGTATGAGGAGCGACCAAACTAAATCTCACACGTTAGCAAAAATACCAAATTTAGTACTAAGAAAAGAGGGGGTGGTAGCTCAGTGGTTAATAGGTGAGACTTTCAAACTAAGGTTTTTCAAGGCAGTTATACATATTACAAAAGTACTCATTCTTGTACCTCTTTATTTATTTTTTTAAAACCTTAGGGCTTTTGGGGATAAGACTGCACCTCCTGTCATAACAGTCACTGACCCTTCACTACAGGCAGAGACACAGCTGGGGGGAGTAGAATGTGGGGAAGAGGATATAGAAGGCCTGAATGACGAAAGGGAAGAGGGAGACAAGCCGAATGACACCAGAGAAACAGTGGAGGCATCAGAACCTTGTCAATGCCTCGAAGATCTGACCTTAAGGGAGCAAGTCGATGAGGACGAGAAGAAGGTAGAGGAAGAAAGCACAGACTCCAGATCTCCACAAGGTAAGGCATGATTGACTGGCACCATTTTCTGTTTCCTTCTGTGTTCACTGCGTGAGTGTCAGGTTTTCACACAACATTTCAACAAAAGCATCCCACCTTTCGTATACAGTATAAGAACGGAAGCTGCCAGGAGATTTTCCATGTGCTAATGCTTAACATGGACCTGTTAACGCATGCATGCACGCACACACAGTATTTTATGATTGGTTCAACACAATTGCAGGATTCACTACAATATGTTGTAGTGTATTTAGATGTTCATAACATACATTCGTTCACTTCGCTCCATTGATGATCGCCGCCTGCCGGTTCCACCTCACCAAGGAGCTGATTGTCACTCCGTGGCGTTCACCACTGCAAAATGGTGGAACGATCTTCCAAACTCTGTCCATAAGGCAGAATCACTAAGCAGTTTTAAGAAACTACTGAAGACGCATCTCTTTAACAAATACCTGTTGTAAAAAAAAAAGGGGGGGGGGTGGCGCAGCATCAAATAACAATCAGGTTTGTTGAATTTACAGTGTAGTTGGTTTTCTGCATAACTTCTGACTTGTAATGTTCTCATTTGTAAAGCGCTTTGGATAAAAGC